>JAHDVE020003881.1:0-79910 GCA_022606495.2 Halesus radiatus
TAGTTGTCTGGTGGTGGAAATTGCTAATTTTAGCTATTTATAGTGATTAATTGTTATTTTTGTGAAAAATCGTTTATCATAAATTTATTGTTTGAGGTCTGTACGATATATGATTTTGTATAAAAATTGCTTGAAATGGCCTACGCCGTCTTTGGTGACCAGATCTGAATAACCAGGTACTTCCCCATCTTCCTCTAACCAATCTCCTTCTCATCTCTTCTGCCATCAGCCGCACAACATACTCCAATTTAAATAATAATAAAAAATTTAAAGTAATAAATTTTAACAAAATTGTTTTAAGTTTACCATATATAACTAACTAATCATCATGCCGTTCTGAAGGGTTAGGCAGAGAGAAAAGACCGCCACACAATTCTGTCTTGGCACACACTCCTTGCTTCGTTCATATTCATACATCTTATACATACTCTTCTGTTATTCAGATTGATATGGCCCGACTCAAGTATTTAGTCGTATCATTTAGTATCAATATTACGTCCAAGATGAACAATTGACTTCATCAATGAGGAGACAAATTAATTTGATCTTCTAATAATTAATATTAATTGCACTAATTAATATAAATTCCAATGGTTAGGTGTTTTAGTGAATACAACATTTAATTCATAACTTTTATTTTATTTATACCGTCCCCTTTATAGAATATTATAAAATATCTGAATTTTAACAATTTTCTACTACCTTACAAACTGTTCTTTCGTTGCTCAAGTTGACAAAAATGTGTATAGTTTGTTGTCTTTCCAACGCATACACACACTATTTGAAAGAAGAGAAACCTCATAATTATTGTATCGCTCCGCACCATCTCGCCCGCTACAAGCGGGCGACTACCGTGGATTTTAGGGAATTCCCTTATAAGGGAGAGTTCAATTTCTGAACAACGGTTATTTGCTCAATGCCGAGAAACGCTGGCTTCTTGACTGTGGGACTGAGAGAATTCGTAGATTTGCGTTCTCTTTCCATGTGATGACCCCCCCCCCTTCTCCCCGCCCGGCCCAAACCACGTTCAAAATCTTCGTTGTACCTACATACATATTCATTTCTGGATCAACCTGTATCTAGAAACTGAATACACATTCATTTCTAGATCAACTTGTATCTAGAAACTGAGAATACATCAAACGGAGCAACGAAAGGAAAATAAATTAGTAAAAAAAACCTATCAACTTGTATCTAGAAACTGGGAATACATCAAACGGAGCAACGAAAGGAGAATAAATTAATAAAACATATATGATCAACTTGTATCTAGAAACTGAATAAACATTCATTTTAGATCAACTTGTATCTAGAAACTGCGAATACATCAATCGGAGCAACGAAAGGAGAGTAAATGAATAAAAAATAAATTGAACGTATGCTCAAGGAGAATAAATGAATAAAAAATAAATTGAACGTATGCTCAAGTCGGTCGGACTGTAAGATTAATTTGAAGAAACTCAAATTAGCTGATCTAACAGACAATGAAATCTCTATACATTTATTTTATTTTATTTATTAAACTTAAAATAGTTCCACTTCATGCGGTCTAATATAAACTTACATATTTTTACGTATTGCTTATTTCCAATACTTAATGCATACATAATTTTTATATCCTACTCTCAATATTCTTAATTTAGGTACCTAATTTTTTTTTAATTCAGTGTTTACTAAGCTATATACAAATGGATGCCTTTATAGGTACTGTAAGAGTAAACAATTTTGTGTTTGGGATTTTTTTTTGTCTAATATCTTCTTTCTTTCTTGTATGGTATGTGTGGAAGTTTTTATTGTAATATAGTTTGTCTCTAAAGTAAGGTGGTTGTAAATTGTTAATAATCTATTTTTTAATATTCTCTAAAGGGGACGGTGTTAGAAATTAAGTGTTTTATTATTTAAAACAATTAATAATTAGAATTAATATAAATTAATACAATTAAAAGTTGACAGCGTAAGATAATTAAAAAGTTTTTATCTAATTTTCATCTATATTTGGTATTTATATACCAAGAAGTGTAAATTCCTCTCCATTTACAAGCGAATGCTTTTGATACAATATAATAGTACAAAAAAGGTCATGGGATTGTTTTAAGTAGGAAACACATTTTTCTTATAACTACATAATTATATTTTTTAGTATTATCTTGGATTAAACCATAAAATATTTAATTATATAATTAATAATGACTCCACAAAGTTATTAATCATTTGAAGAAAACATAAAATATTTTTTTAATATATGAGAAAATAGCACAATTACTCGCTCATTAGAAGATTTCGCGTAAAAATAATTTTTGATATCGCCAATAAAACACAGTGTGAATAAAAGTATATTATTTCTAACCTAGCTCAATAAAAGAGATATTTGTGATTAGAAAGGTTCATATTATTAGTTCGTTGATAAAGTTAATTGTTCATAATTTCTTCAAATGATTGATAACTTTGTGGCAACATTATTAATTATATAATTGAAAATACGCTTTGTATATACCACTTTACTTAAAAAATATAAATATTTCTACATGTTTCGATAGCAATGCTATCATCTTCAGGAATAAATGAATACTAAAAAATAATTTCAACTATAGAAAAATGATAAAAAATTTAAAACAATAATTTAAGAATATACAAAATATGAGCATAAACAAAATGAATTAAAGTAGGTAAGTAACCGATCAAAAATGTTAATGACAAAATAATTATAAAACATTGAATAATACATTTAAATTAGAAATATAAATAAAAATTATTATTATTAATACTAATATGAAAATAAATTTAAGAGATAGCTATTTTAAAAAAATATTTGATTATTTATTAAATTTAATTCGCTATTAACACTTTTTCTTATTTCTAAAATTTCAAATTTATCTAATTGTTAACCAGTTGTATTTGTATGTAAAACTTTTAAACCTTTATTTATATCAAACGAATGATTGGTTTCTAAAATATGATTTGCAAATTCAGAATAGTTGTTATTATTTAAACACATTAGGTGTTCCTTAACTCGAATACTGAAATTTCTACAAGTCTTTCCGATATAAAAATAGTTGCAATCATTACAAATCAATTTATATACTCCCGATTTATTCAAAATAGTATCTTTATCTTTGTTATTTAAAATATTTTTTTTTAATTTATTATTGCTATAAAAAACTGGTTGGATAGTATTTGGTAAGTTTTTAATTATTAAATTTTGCGGTATTGTTATTTAAAAATAATATTTTTGTCCATTGTTTATTAACATCAGTTATTTGTGGATATACATAAGATTTAATAATTTTTTTCTTAAGCTTTTTGTATAACATATTGTTTATTAATTTAGTACTATAACCATTATTTATTGCAATCTGTGTAATTATATTTAATTCTTTGTTAAAATTATTATTTGATAGTGGTATATTAACTAATCTACTAAGCATAGAATGAAAAGCTGATAATTTTTGAGAATTGTGAATTTAATTTTTTTATGGATTTTATTTATGAAATTTAGGAAAATATTTAGTTGTCTTTCATTACCAGTCCATATACAAAACACGTCATCTACATATCTTTTCCAAAAATAAACATATTTTAATAATAAAGCGGAACTATTAAAATTTTTATTCTCTAATTGTCTAAAAATATATCAGCTACTAAAGGGCTAATACTAGACCCCATTGATAAACCATCCTTTTGTTTAAAAATAATATTATCAAATTGAAAATAGTTTTGTTTTAAAATAACATTAAATAAATTATATAAATCTTGTTTTAAGTAAAGTGGTATATACAAAGTGTATTTTCAATTATATAATTAATTGTTCATCTTTGAACGGAATATTTTTATTCCTTTGTAACTTATACGATTGTTAAAAACAATTACCATATATTTTTTTAACAGAATAAATTATGCAAAATAATACCACCTTATCATTTTGAATAAGAGAAATTGTTCTCAAATTAATTGCATTTTGTCAGCGCGCTAGAGGTGATATTCAAAAAGCAACATGTCCTCCCGCCGAAAAGCCGGGCTCAGCGGTGAACAACACCAGCGGCTGGAGTGTGAGACTGAGAGAATTCGTAGGTTAGCGTTCTCTTTCCGTGTGACGAACTCCCCCCCCCTCTCCCCGCACGCCTCAACCCATGTTTACAATCTTCGTTGTACCTACATACATATTAATTTCTAGATCAACTTGTATCTAGAAACTGAAAATACATCAAACGGAGCAACGAAAGGAGAATAAATTAATAAAGCATATATGATCAACTTGTATCTGGAAACTGAATACACATTCATTTTAGATCAACTTGTATCTAGAAACTGCGAATACATCAATCGGAGCAACGAAAGGAGAGTAAATGAATAAAAAATAACCGTTAAACTGGAGCAAATTTGTTATATTTTGATGACGAACATACTGACTGGGGTCAGTTCCAAACTGACAACCTTGGTAATGATAAAGGCACTGTTGCCAACTCGTGCAGATGTATCCCACCGGAGCCAAGATAAACGGTGTTAAAGGTGGATCAACAAAGGTCATGTAAATCTTACTAGATCAACATACTACGGGATGTATATATAAATCAATCTAAGTTAGTTTGTTTGTCCTCGATTTTCTCGAAAAATACTGGACCGGTTTCGCTTAAAATAGCACAGTTTATTCTTATTAGTGCCGGGAAGGTTTAGAGCAGAGGTACCCAAACTTTTTTGTGTCGTAGACCCCTTGCCATGTTTTTCGGTTTTTGGTAGACCCCCTACTTACCTGATATTGATTTTCCATAAATTTCTAACTGTAGTGAAGTTTAGTGTTAAAAACTCTAAGTAAAAACAAATGTTAAGTTTAATACATTTATTAATTGAATTTAAATTAAAACTATTCAAAATAAAATTTTGTATCTGTTGTATAAAATAAACGTAACATAAAATAAACTAAGCAATAAGTAAATGTTTTTAGTGGGAAGGATGAACCTGATACTACTTTAATAATAAATTATCAACATTTGGCATCAATTTTGTCAGGTTTAATCTTAAATCTCCTCGGCCAATGATGTCCAGTCTGTTTCTTTTTTTCGTTAGGAGATTGGTAACAGCACTGAACCCCCTTTCCACTAGGTACGACGATGGAAAGGAAATTAAAACATGTATGTTAACAATTAAATACATACGTAATATGTACGTACAGTTGTCTTTTTTTAGATTTTTCCGAAAACATTCCATTCCATATAATTATAATTATGTATTATAATTATATAATACTGTAATTATAATATAGATTGCTAAAACTTTGAAAAAGAAACTATTGAGGGAGTACTCGTGTAATTTTGCATGATTTGAATATTAAACTCCAAATAACTGAAGTCATGATTGGCGTAATTTATTTATCTTTGCTAAGTACGAGTACAAAACTAAAATTTTATAAAAAATAATAAAAATAATAACCTTTCTCCGGCACTCTCAAACAAAATAACTCTGATTCACTATAATTTGTGTGATAAACTACCAGTTTATATATTTTTTAATATTTTCTTAGCACTTTCTTTTTCAAGATTCAGGAAACGAATAAACGTATTTGTCTCGCATTCGTATTTATAGAGTGACAAATTGAACAAGTCAGTTCAAGTTCGCGAAACTCTGAAACAAAAATTTGACAAGATTTTTACTGCGCGTATGCTTATAACAAGATAATACTGGTATATAATTATGACAAGTTAAAAATGTATTGCGATCACAAAGCAAATGCCTACATCCTACAACTTACACAATTTTATAAACAAATATAATAATTTTTTTACTTCATAGGTACTTTTATAAATAATGTACATCTCTTTATAGTATAAGATAGTAGTAAGTAAATAGGTACTATCAGTGTATGTTGAGATCCACTATCGTGGACCCCCATTTTCATTTCATGGACCCCCAAAATTTTTTTTCGCCGACGTAGACCCCTTGCAGGTTGTCATAGACCCCTGGGGCTCGATATAGACCACTTTGGGAATCACTGGTTTAGAGAGTAGTTTGAATGAAATCCAATGTGTGAAACTTTGCCATAACATTTTAAAATTAGCATGAAAAACATTGAAGCCGCCATGTTTTATTTAGGTTTGTCCATAGATATAACACTCTGGTTATCGAAAGATTGCATATTCAAAAGAAGAAGGTTTGTTTGGGTAGAATATTTTCAAAATGGATAATACGAGTAGGTACCTACGTAAGAACTTTATGATTTAGATATATTTTGAAAAAATAAATGTTTGGAATGAAATAAAATATTCAAATGAATGTTTGTTTATTTGGAGATAGTTACTTTCGCTGTCAAATCAATTATTGTACCCGAGCAAGGCAGGGTACAGCTAGTTGTTTATAAAAAATAGTCACCATCGAGAAATTTCGGGAAAACGCCTATCACGCATTGATCATATATGGTGTAATACAAAAGATACAGAAAAGATACGATAATATTGAAAAGCAATATTAATAAAAAATCAATATTAAGAATAACGATAATTCAGAATGCAATTTTTGCATAAGAAAGTCATTAAATCGTAATAAATTTAGTAATACAATAACTCCGGAAACTTGGCTTCTCGTATTACAATCCACATGAACTGAAACAAGCGCGTGTATTTTTAATAATGTTCTTTGCAATCATATCACGGCAGCAACTGACATTAAAACTATAAAAATTAAAGCCAAATTCAAGAAAATTAAACCACGGATCTTACATCACTAAGTCGTGTCTATTAGAAAAAACAGAAGATTTATATCGCCTGAAGAAAAAAAATCTCCACCATAAAAAATAATCACTTACTATAAAAAAAATTAGGAACAAATTAATCTCTTTACTAAAAACATTTACAGAAAACTTTCACAAAAAGGAAATTGAAATTCCTAATCAAAATGTAAAAGATATTTAGAAAATAATAAATGAAAAAATAATAAAAATAAAATAAAATATCTCTCATTCAAAAAATTAATACAGAAAATAATTCTATAGACGTCATACAGGAACCGCAAAAATTTGCCAATTCCTTTAATACATATTTCGCTAAGGTGGAAATAAATTTATCCGTACAGATCGATGAAAATTACAAAATAGATAATTTCGATCAAGATTGTTAACAAAATAATCCATCTGTATTCTAACCGGCAATAATAAATGATTTAAAAGGTGGATCTGCACTAGGATTTGATGGAGTCGCAAAACCATTGGAACAGTATAATTAGCATTAATAAACATTTCAATTGCCCACATTACGAACATACGTTTGAATAGTGGAATATTCCCATCAGTATATAAAAAATCTATCTTAACACCATTTTTTTTAAATCTGGCAATCCTAACGATATATAAAATTATCTGTTGTATCAAATATTGCTTAATTTTTGAAAAAGGTCATCAAAAGGCAACTCACGTATTATATTGAACATGCTTAGTCCTAGCCAATTTGGTATTAGAGAGAAGCTAGGTACTCACGACGCCATAGTAGATATAACTTCAAATATATATCATACAATTGATTTTTAAAAATATCTTGGCGTTTTCATAGATTTTATAGTACATCACGTACAAAACTAATTAACACATTAAATTATATCGGAATTATTGGCATAGTTGGTTTCAAAGCTATTTAACTCAAAGAGACCAAGGGGTTAAATTAATCAATTCAATGAGTAAAACTGAAGTTTTCTATTTTGGAATCCCCCAGGGGACTGTCATTGGATCCATTTTATTTATAATTTATGTCAATCAAATGTTTTAATTATATATTTTGCCGATGACACTGCAATAATTGTCGAAAAATACACATGGGACCTAGAATACCTTTGCAGCCAATCACGACAAAAAGATTATTAAAGATGGGTTCGATCACATCTTGTTATCGCTCAACACAGAAAAACATATTTTATTCCCTTCTCTCTCCAAGAGGAAATAACAACAAATTTAATGAACATAACCATTCTCTCTAAAATTATATAAATGATTTTACACATAATCCGGACTGTACTAAACTAAATCATAAATCTAATATAAAATATCTTGGAATCATAAAGTTAAATGGAAAGACCATATCGACCTCACTGTAGAACGAATAAGAAAACGTGAAAAAAAACATCAGTTGAGGTTACCCACCACTTTCCCACACCGGTATATATAACTTATATATTCTTCTTCAGGGTTCACGTCAAGGACTCTTATTTTTTAATTAAACGAATCTTTAATTTTTAAAGGACTCTAAACCCTCAAGTGTCCCTGCACAGCTTTCACAAACACACATCAAATCGGTTAGTACAGGTACTGAGTACGACAAAATATAGCCCTTGTTATTAAAATGATCTATTATGCATTCATTCAGTCCCTATTGTAGTATGGCGTTATTGAATGGAGAGGGGCCTATAAATAAGCCTCTATAAAGCCAATAATTACAATTAAAAAAAACATATGACTTCCCTCCCTTAGAAATATTTTGGCTAATTGAATATACCATATATTTCAGAATTGTATAGAAGAAACGCTTTACCTACATCAAATATACAAAAAAAATATCATCACTAAAATTCACCCCACTGGTAGTTAAAGCAATAGATTAAGAAAAATGGTTTAATAGCTATACAAATTCTAAAAATGGCAGGGTGCAGCACCACTACTTGTATCTAGGTATAAGATGTGTTACGTAACGAAAGGATGGCCCTGAGTTGAGTTCTAGCTACTCGTCTTAACAAGTAAGCTGGGCAAGCAATTGCAACATTTCCCGCCATAACTAACCAATCAGGTAATTTTAGCGCCCAAATAAACCAATCAGAGCATACATTTATACGGTCCGATAATGAAGAAAGAGGAAGCGACGCCAGCGCCAACCGCGGCTTGGCGGCGGCTACTACTGCCCTTCCACCTTTCACTTCCCGTCCGGGCATTAAACAGTCAACAGCGTCTATGAAACGAGAACGCGCCCAGTGGCCATTTTGTGGTACCCATCTGTGAGGCTACGTTTTATTCATGCGGGTTGAAACCCGTAGCTAGTCGTGCCAATTACTGCCAAAGCACCCAACATGGTGACTTGCCAATTAAAAGCTAATTTAAACTCAGTGCGGAGATGTCCAGCCCTGGGTCCTTGCAAGCAACTCCCGCCGCCCGACCAGATCACCTCATGTAAGCTGATTCTGGATCTCCCTTAATGTATTGTACTAGCCTTTGTCATACTTGCAATTCCCGGTTAGAGATTTAAATCAGAAAGAGAGAATTTTACGTTAGAATCATGTCTAGATAGGACTTTTCTACTAACTACTCGATTGTTCCTAACTTAATATATTTGTTTGACTCTTACCATAAACTCTGAGATTGAAAGCACTTTACTTGCCTCATTTAACGTAGAATTAGAGACTGCCTCAACCCAATTATAAGACTGCGGTCGATTCACGACCCTGAACGATGAGAACCTATTGCCACTGCCGATCTGAGCTAACCAATATCTGGACCAAACTTCTCATCTAAGAGGCCATCTCCAGGGTAAGTCCTGCCGATATAATTGTCTCCCCTAACTCCCCCTTGTAACCCAACCTTCCTCTTTCCTATCTCTCTTTCCCCCATTTTTATAATTCTGTCGTCCAACTTGTGGCTTCATTACCTCCCATTTTATAATAGATGATACAATATAAAATCGTTATTATGCAAAAACAAAATAAATGTAAGCGATACTTTGAAATTTGAAGAATTCAAAAAGAAAATTATCTCCTTGAACGTGTGTAATGATATGTACCCTTGGTGTATACTATCTCACATATAAAAAACTATTTGGTAATTTTTATTTTATTATTACAAAAAAATTATTTTCTTGATTTACGTTTGTAGCTCTTATGTCACCTACTACGCATTATTTTGTATAACGTATGTAAATACTCCTCCTATAATCACGAGCTACTATAGCTCAACTTACGGAAAGTAGAACAATGAACAGAGAAAAAATCATTTAATATGTAATACTTACATTATAATTGTAATAATTTTTGTTGTTGTAAATAAATAAATGTATTCTAAAGCCATTTTGTGTTTTATTTTTCTCTATTTAAAATAGTACATGGAGGATGGTAATTTAAGACATTTCGTCTACCATTCTTGACAATGGGAATATTAATATATATTATTCGGCTTACTTATACTATAATTCTAAGATTTCCATTAAATATTGTACCGTCTTGCTGTTACAATACTTAAAATAATTAATATTCTAGTACTCTTATTTACTTAAATTACTCATATTATCCATACACAGGCAGCGCCTATGTGGGTTCCCGTTTCTTAATATTTTAATATCAACAATGTATGTAAAAAAATGTAAAAATTTATGCTCTACTTCATGTTAAAAAATATGGGAAAAAATGAAGGAAAAAAATACATGTATATAAAAATTCAGAATCAAAACGTTGCGTTTTTTTAATTAGATTTACTCATATTTGGAGACCAGACCTAAATAGTCGTGTAAGTACATCCCGATACATTCCCCTTGTCCCCTCTTGTTCACACCCTTCAGCCTCAGAACATATTTCAATGGGGGATGCTATAGTCCCACTGTCTCCCAGTTGGGAGAATGTGGGACTTGTTCGGTATTCACATAAAAATATCATTTCCATTGGCTTTCTGGGGACTAGAAGTCAAAAGGTCAAATATAAATTGACGAAAACCATTTTCATTGAAATCGGTACAGATCGCTCTTCTGGGAATTATTAGTTCAGTGGAATGAAATATTATACTTCAGAAGTCTTATTCTAACCAAAAATAAACAATCTTTGCAGAAAAGTTGAAAAAGTACAAAGTTATATGATTGATCTGACTACTTCATATAAATCTCTTTTAATATATCTTTCTTTATGATATTTATAGTAAATTCGTTTTAAATTAAACTTTGCCGTCGATACAGATTTATTTATGTAAATGAATCAACAATAAAATACTCGAAGTAATGAAATAGTAAGGTTATTTGAAGAAGAGCCAACGCATAGAGATCATTTATCTTTCTAAATAAACTATAACGATAGAAATAAATCTTCAACATTTAAATTTCCTTGCGTTTCGCCCGTTAATTTCTTATTTTTAGACTTTTTTGAATCAACCTACATAGTGCATACCATATCACAATTCTTTACATTCTTTTTATTTATATGCGCTTTAATGAGGACATTGAAATATTGTCTATTTAAAGTATGTATAAACAAATAAATTAAATTATAAGAATTGAGATATGTTGAGCCATTACGCCTATCAAGGAATAATTTTTTTTAATACCCTCCCGTATAAAATCAAAACAGAAAAAAGTTATTATTCTTTCAAATCACAAACCAAACAATTATTATATAACTCCAACAGTAATTACAAGTTTTAATTCCTTCTTAAATTTTATGAAACTCTAAATTGTAAGTTATGTATACAAATAAAAAAAAAATAAAAATAAAAGGGGCAACATATCCTCTAGAAATATTTGATCGGGTCTTTCGAAATATGAATGTACTATGTTTATATCTTGTATGCGCCTTATTGTTACAATTAGTATCACATACTTTTAGCCTTCTATTTTTTACACAAACATTATCTACGAGTATATTACATTCTTGATGTACTTTTATTTCTATTAATTTATTTTTTCACTACTGTCGGTAGATGGCGGTGCTCCCTAACTCAAACACGAGAAATCTTTCTCTATTGAGTTGGGCATTTTTTGTTAAATAAATTAATACTTTTTTGTAAATGGCTATTAAGATACATCTGTACTATTAAATATTTTATATGTATTATATTAAATAAAACAAAACTAAGAAAAGAAGTGGGAAAATATATTTTTTTAAGTGTATCACAATTTATTATTAAGTGTTCCATACTCTTTCTAACCACCAGACGTAAGTGTATCATAATTTATTATTAAGTGTTCCATACTCTTTCTAACCACCAGACGTAAGTGTATCACAATTTATTATTAAGTGTTCCATACTCTTTCTATCCACCAGACGTAAGTGTATCACAATTTATTATTAAGTGTTCCATACTCTTTCTAACCACCAGACGTAAGTGTATCACAATTTATTATTAAGTGTTCCATACTCTTTCTAACCACCAGACGTAAGTGTATCACAATTTATTATTAAGTGTTCCATACTCTTTCTAACCACCAGACGTAAGTGTATCACAATTTATTATTAAGTGTTCCATACTCTTTCTAACCACCAGACGTAAGTGTATCAAATGTATTATTAAGTGTTCCATACTCTTTCTAACCACCAGACGTAAGTGTATCACAATTTATTATTAAGTGTTCCATACTCTTTCTAAGCACCAGACGGGCGCGACTGGCGAGCGGCAAGGCTTATAACTGCTAGTACAAACCTAATAGCCTCTTTAGTAAGTTTTTGTTTATGAGCAATAAATGAGTAAAATCACATCGACCATATATAAGTGTTGTTTTTGATATTTTGCATAAACCCCTATTTATTTCTTTGGAAAAACATATTATTGCAACTACCACAGCTCTTATGCAAAGTTACCAATTTACACATCCGACATTTTTCGTTGGGACCGTCCACATGAAGGTTACATAATATTTATTTTTTGAATTGATGATTTATATTATTTATTAAGAATATATTTTACGGAAAATCTATTAAAATGTACGAAAAAACTAATTCGTACAACTACGGCCGCTAGAGGGTGCTAGTGTAGCATGTTTCCAACAAATTTCAGGAACTGGAAATATTGTCGAGATTCTCCGGTACTTGGTTACATCCTTCAATTTCAAATCCCATTAGAGATATATTTCCAATGATGTCTGTAAATAGCTAGTCGTATCTAGAAAATAGAAAATCAGATCAGAATAGACGAACATTTTCAAAAAGTGCACTTTTTTGTCTAGGATTTCAAGGCACCAAGCCATTTTTATGCATGTATTTTTTTCAAGGCGAAGCCCGATGTCAATCTAGTTTGTGATACGTTTTTATATTTTAAACTAGCTCGCGTACCCGACGTTATTCGGGGTTAAATATGGTTTGGTGTGGAGTAAAGTTCGGTCTCATTCGCCGTTTAACCGACCGTGTGAAAAGTTCTCATTTTTATGGCCAATGATGAAAGGGGCGCCACTCCACTCTATTGGTAAAACATTGATGAAATTCTCCTTTTTACCGATATTTTGGTGAAAGATTCATATTCACATACGTATATATACAGTGGCGTGCATTCCATAAAGGCTGAAAAACTGCGCCTACCTGCCAAAAAAAATTAATCTGAAAACAGTCTATAAGATAATGAAAAAACAACGATTTTCTGATAAAAGATGTATTTTTCCTATAAAGGTATACATTTATAGTTATTCCACTCTGAAAAATTATTCCTACATTGCAAAATTCTAATTTATGGTTGCAACCTAACTAAAGCACCTCTGTTCGTCCTTCTGAATTTAGTTTTTTATTAACTTGCTTCACGGAGATCCATACAAAAATGCTCTCCATATCAAAATAACCCACAGAGTTTTCAACGGGTGTAAAAATTATTAGCCTCGTAACTAATTTTTGCAAACGAAAAAGCGCTATTTTAACTTTGGTGGCAATTTTACCTTATCATAAAGTTGCCCAATTTAAACAAATTAGGAACGAAATTCTGTCGCCGGCAGGTGGCGCTAACTCATCAATTAAAGGACGGTGGAGACATCTATTAAACAATTATTAACTTATCAAACAATAAATGATGCTAAACGTCTCCAATTTAATCAAACGAATCTGCATACAAAATAATCGGGGCATTTTGTCAATAATTATTATTGTTACACGGATACGTATTATTTATTTTGATTGTTAAAAAAGGCAGTTACTAATAATATTATAATTTCTTCAATCGATTGGTTTTCACTTTGTGGCACAATTATTAATAAATGAAGTAAGCAGTATACTTTGCATAAAAAAATAAGAAATAATAATATAAAATAATATAATATAAAATTTGTATAAGAAATCATCGCTTTCCAAACATGTAGTTGATATATTTATATTAATAAAGTGGTGAATACAAAGTATATTATTTAATTAATTAACCTAACCTAACGAAATTCTCAGTCAAATTTACGATCATCTTAAGGTATCGATTTTTGTGGATTAAAGTTCTCCTCAGTAAAAGACTAGTTATAAAAAGTGTTAACAGGGTGTAAAGTTACAGCGTAAACATCAAACGTCATTCGTTTCGCTAACTATTTTTTGTACCTATTGTGTATTGACAATTTTGAGTATGGACAGCGAAGTGAAGATATTTGTAATATAATACCAGTAGCGGGTATGGATGGCGAATATGAAGATATAATTCAAATAGCGGAATGGGTGAAAGCAATGGACGGTAATATCGGGCTACTCAGGCGGCGATAGGATGTAGATGTCGATTACATCGAAATATTAAATGAAAATGGAAGATGCGATTAAATCCACAGTCTTCATTTTCTCGTTTCGGGTGAAATTTTTTCCCCGTTTTAGCTTGTTGTCCATGTCATTTTCGTGTTAAGACTGATTGAAAGAATGCACGAAAGACAAACGTCAAAAATGTCTACTTTCGACTTCTTGGCTTTAGCAAAAGTTAAGCTAACATTTTGTTTTTAACATATACGTTTTTAAATATAAAGTGTTGGTGTTTGTATTACAATATTATAGAAAAATAATATGTATTCATAATAAATTTAAAATTAACTCGTCTACGTTAATTTAACATTGAAAGTTTTTACTTTGATGTCATTTTATTGACTATGAACGTGGGCGGGTACAATTACATTTTCCATGGAAGTGGGCGAGTCCTTCATAGACAATTTAGGAAATTCAAAGATAAAAAAATGTTTCGAGACAGTCAAATAGATCAAATACTTAACGAAATACTTAGCTAATCTGCGGCTCAGATTGATCATTCGAAAATTTGGGGAGAGCTGCCGTAAGACATTATTGAATCGGGCACCGAATCTCAATCACTATTATTTAATAGCCAAATACAAAATCTTTTTTTTGTGTAACTTATTGATAATTATAAACCGCATTGTAATATATCTTTACTTATTAAAGATAATATTAACAACTCTCAGAGTGAATTGAGAGCATTAGAGCGTAAGGTCCCGGGTAGACCATGAGGTCCTGGGTTCGACTCCCAGCTGCTACCGATATCTTTTTATTTTATATGTATTTCATTTTGAGAGGTATTATGATAAATGATACAAAATGTAAACATCTACGTTTAGTAACATGAAAATGTTTTTTAAACGTTGAAATACACCGTATTTAAAAACATTTTCTCATCTTTCGATTTAGTTTTATTTGTGTGGGATTCTTAGTTATCTAGAAATATTTTTATCTAGGTTTGTCTGCCCGTGAGCTATTCTAGCATATTTGAAGGTCACAAGCGTAGTGAATTTGTCTAAAGTCAGTATTTTTATTATTTTGTTGTAACAATCTCACATTGTAAAAGGCAGCAAGAAAGGAGGCACGTCCTACGTGCTTAATTAAAATCGTAAACAATGGCAAAGGTTGGCGTTGAATTTAAAGCTGTTTTTTAAACACAAGCAATTGTGCGCTGAGCAGAAAATAACAGAGAAAAAATCTGTAGACAACTGGCCATCTCAAGTCTCAACACAGGGGAGTATAATATGGTACTACACAGAACGTGACAATCTTAATAAGGAGATTGCTTAATTCAAAACAACGTAACTAAAAATCTTTCTCCGAAGAAATTCCGACCTCCGGTGTCGAGCGGTTAAGGTCAATTAAAATGATAAAGATAATTTATGTTTTTTATTCTATTAATGAGATGTGAAATAGCATGCACATAAATTAAATTATTTTGCGCCTGTCGGAATTTGAACTCGCGTCGTCACAAGATTATCAACATTTTGACCAATTTAATCTTTGGTAACATTCTATATTTTAAAAAAAATCACAAAGTTCTGTCCTCAGCATACTGTTATTAGTATGATAAATCATCAAAAGAAAAAAAAAAAACATTACAAAAGATTTCTACCTCACACTGTTTCAAAATTGGTTTTAGATGTGTAACTAACTCAATGTAACAATAACGGTCATTCTGAAATCTTATCAGTAATAATAATAATAGTAACGTCTATGTCTGTAGCGCACTTTAGTAATATTTTACCTAAAATGCGCTTTACCTTAAAAAAACTTACCGAATATAATGTTTCACTCCATTCACGGAGAATTTTCTAGAATTACTCCCATAGTAGTTTATAAAAAAAACCTTTTTCATCCCATCATTAAATTGGAGGTCATTTTTTATGTTATGGATGTTCTTTTAACTAAAAGAAATTAAAAAATATGGTTTAAAAATAGCTTTTAAAACCAATAATAATATAGGAACAAACCTAAAAAACTCAAAAAGTAAAAATTCCAAACTTAATAATAGCGACATATATGAATTAAAATGTGGCCGACTGCAATGCTACCTATACAGGGCAGACGGGAAGGGCTTTCTCAACTAGATTCAAAGAACATATAAGATGTTATAAAAATAAAAGCACTTCTTCAAAATTCGCAGAACATCTTTTAGTAAATGATCACGTCCCGCTTGACAACAACAAACCTAAACCCTTACATACAGAAAGAAAGGGCCTAAGATTAAATTTACTTGAACAATTAGAAATTAACAAAAGAACTGACGACACTAATATAACATTAATTAATAAAGTAAGGAGAATTATATACTCACCGCTTCCTAGTATGTTCACATTATCAAAACAATAAAACACATTTAAAAAAATCAATTAAGAAAACATTGTCAGTTAAATACGAGTAAAAACACATTATAAATGTGAAAACCTGACAGAATTCAGAATTTTAATTGCTTTCTAACTAAATCGGTTTTACCGATAATAAATCATTACCATCCATCCAAATTTTTAAAGGAGTGGGGGTAAATTAAATCATATAAATAAGTCGTCGCAATGTGGATTAACCACAGTTTGAAAATGGCGTTAAACGCCGAAACAGCTGTCACAATAATAACAACTAAAAATACTTGATTAAATAATTGATTTACATTAAATTTAAAAAAAAATTAAATGGAGTTCTACGAATTAAACACAAAAACAATTAATAATTAATTCTTCTAACTTAAACAACAGTAATTTTTTTTACGTAAATGTCGTTTTCATAGTTAAAATAATTTTCAAAGCCTGCCAATGCACTCGCGTGACGTCATTTGAACGTAGTTTTGTCGGTTAACAGTAAGACAACCTATACCACGCGGGTAGGTATGAAATCAATAAATCCCATATTACATAATTAGGTAACAAGAATTAAAAAAAAAAAACACGAAGTCTTGTGAAATCTTTATTTTACAGTAATTGTGACCCGTGTATTACCCGCAAAATCGCACAACATTGTCCGCATGTCACGCACGGGATCAACAAAGTCAAGTTCAGTCAGAACGTCCGACTAATCACAGGAAATTTAAATCTATTATGGTTTTAATCGTTGTTAAGTGAGTATTTATTAATTCTACGTATAATTATATAAAAAAAACACTGACATGATCAGATTACGGATATTAATCCGAGACTCTATCTACTTTGCAATTGCATTCATTAAGAACTATATATTCATCATAAAGATAATATGGGATTAAAAATGTAAAATAATATTGACAAATCTTGAATCTTGAAAGATGGCATAAATTGAACTGGTCCCATTAGCTAAGTTGGTAAAACGGTTGCCCCGGAAAGGCTGAGGTCCTAGGTTCGAGTACCAGATGCGACTGAAATCTTTTTAGTTTCTGTTATTTTTTTGGGGTTTCATGTTTCATTTAAGTTATGTTAATATTATTTTCTTGAATGAGTAACTGAAAGTAATTAAAAAAATAAAACAATAACTTTCTTTACATCCCTTTTATTTATGCTAATGTGTGTAAGTCCATATCACTTCTCAGCTAGGCAGCATGCCTTTTCCAAGTAACCAAATTCTCCAGTCATACGTTGTGTAATATTCTGTAATTATTGTTTATTCAATAAATCCTAACAATAGTTTTAGAAATAATATGTACCAATAAATTTAAGTGACATTATTAAAGAATTTCTCAGACCATTTGGTTATTATTGGACCGATATATGATGTTTTACAGGTATGTTTCTGGGGGATTTCATTATACACCTGTTTTCGGTCCCAGAGATGCATTTTTTCTTTAAAAAAATCCATTATTGTATAACGTTATTTTCATATAATGGGCATTTGCGTCCTTGAGGTGATTTTCCCACGAAAACGGCGCTATAGAAGTAATCCGATTATTATTATTATTATTTGTACCAGCTAAGCCTGCAAGTAGCTTGGCGACAGAAGTTTAGTTCAACAATATTATATAATGCAACAACGAATAAAAAAATGGTGGGGCAATAATAGAAAAAATTATGTACGTGCTTGTGATCAATGTACCCAAGTTGAAAAAAAAATTTTAAATATGAAAATAGTAGAGAAGTTTTGTAATAATGATAGAAATATTTTAAAAATTTCGAAACATAAAACAGTTTTGTTAAAGTGATACAGACTCCAATTTCATAATAGAAAATATTACACAAGTTCAGAAATAAAAATATATAATATGTCTATATTGTGCCGTATTTGCTCCTGGGGATGAGGCGAACCTTTATTAAGGGACTTCTTGTAATTTTTTTTTTTTATATGAATACCTCACAAGAGTCCCAACTGCTCCCAACCGTCTGGAGCCAGTGAGACTATGGCATTCCCAATTGGGGAATGTTGTGAGGCTGAAGGTATTGGGGAGGGGAAAGAGAAGAGGAAGAGGAAGGTTGGGAATACCTGGCTATTCAGATCTGGTCACCAAACACAGCTAAAAGCCATTTCAAGCAACGTTTCAATTCTGAATGGTGGTCTTTCACCAGGGCGATACTGAGAGTATCTTCCACTCTCGAACGTGCGCAAATATACTATATATTATTTTTAAATTAATTAATTGTGAAACAACACAAATTAATTAAATAAAATTACTTGCGCACGCCGGGATTTGAACCCGCGACCTTCGGATTCGTAGTCGAGAGCCTTACCCCTCGACCATGGAGGCCGTCAATAATATAATATATTTATGTATATATAATATATTTATATAATATATTCATGTAATATATTTATGATCGTTTATTTTTTTTGATCTTCTAGGTTTTTGTGTACGTGGATATTAACCTTTTTTTATGTAGTTTTAACAACCATCCAGGATATTAAATTCTTACGAACAGTTCATCGATGTAGAACCTATTGGGTCTACGTAAAATGACTCAAATAATGGGTTTTTGACCTTCACGAGCAGATCTAAGTCAAAACGTGGCATTCATTAGGGTACAAAATTTTGATCGATTGTGAATAAAATCAAAACGAATTTGACTGTTAGTATCAAGTCTACTTATAAATCAATTAATTTAAGGCAGGCAATTAATGGAAGAGCCTTTACTCAAAATTATATGGAAATAATGCTCAAATTAAGAGGAGCATATTTTGAAACGAAAGTTTAAGTATTTGATGATAAGTAAAGCGAAGTAATATTATAATTTCTTCAAAAGATTGGTCTTCACTTTGAGGCGTCATTATTAATAAATGAATTAAAAAATAATTTGTGAATTATAAAAAGTGAAAATAATCAAAAAAAAATTCTTTCTCATGAATTTATTTTCATACTACTATTAATGATAAAAATATTTTTTTTCCCGAAGAAGGTGGGAAGAACGGTGGTTGGAATATAGGTATATGGATTTTCAGATCTTGGTACCAAACATTGTAACAATCATGATATAACAAACTATTTAACCATCACGCCTTTTCTCCGCAGAGGTAGTCAGAGAGGACGGACCGCCAAACCACTCGATCTTCGCATATACTTCTTGCTTCATTGACATTTATACAACGTCTCATATATTCTCTTCTATTATTCCGACTTCTGACATGGCCCGTCTTCCTCGGACGTCCTCGTCGTCTACTTCCATTCACATTCGCGTAATATATTCGCCTTACACTCCTTTCTTCGTTTATTCGCTCTACATTCCCAAACAGTCTAAGCGTACTACTCATTACGCTTACATCAGCCCTACATTCTTTACGAATCTCAACATTTTCCACACGATCATTAATGGTTTTACCACACATTCGCCTCTGAGATCTCATTTCTACAGCATGCAGTCTACGTTCATTCTTCCTTTGCCCGTCCCATGCCTCACTGCCATACATCAGGGTTTGTATCAGCACTCAGCAAACAAGATATAAGCACATAAATTTATTTTAAAGCACTTCATTTTAATATACTGATCGATCGGCTTCGGAAGTACCCTTCCACCTTCAGAACAATTTTAAATCTAACATAAAACATGAATAGTGAGATACATAAATATTTAGGTGTTGGAGTGTAGAACAAAGATAAGACATCCCGTAATGTTATTATTAAAATCACAAAACAAGCTGTTTAAATAACAATAATTTTTGTTAGAGTTTGCCAATTATCTCATTTCAACTGGCCATGTTTTCATAAAGGCACAGGGCTTAAAATTCTTCACCGTAATAATGAAGGTAAAAAATCAGATAATTTAGAAGCACGTGAAATAAGAAAATCTCTAAATATTAATTCTATTATTTTGAATAACCAAATATATTTAGCTTATAGTCCTATTCAAGATATTTCTTTCCAGTGAACCGCTCTATTCTTCCTAAAAAAAACTCCTAATTACTCCTCCTTTGGTCGCCTCCCACTCCAACATCGAAATATATATATATATATATATATATATATATATATATATATATATATATATATACGTTATAGTTGAGATTTTCACGGGTGTAAGATGTAGAATAATTTTCTCGGTTTACCCGCGTAATGTTGTCCTTAGAAGGACTTTTTAACTCCCGACGTTTCGGACAAATCACATTGTCCATCTTCAGAGGCCTTTTGTCTTGAGTTTTGTTTTGAACAGATCGCTTGCACGTGTCCGTTCAATCCAAAAGTCAAAACCTAAGTGATTGCAAATCATTTTAGTAGTCTAGGACGCAACACGCGTGTCGATAAAGGGGCGGAGGTAGGGGTGGGGCCTTCAATAGGCTCTTTGCGCGTAGTAACCTGAATGGTTTTATTTAAGAAAGTTGAGGGTAATTCTAATAATTTTGGATGTGATGTTATCGGGGAATTTTGATCAATTATGACTTTCCAAGTGGCTGGAATTCTGATTGAGTCATTTCTAGTATTCATATTGTTTTTTATGATTATGAATTTCGATGGCTATATATACATCTGGCATTATTGTATGTATTATGTTAATTTTAATATTTTCCTGACGAAGGACGGGTATTTCCGAAACTAGTCGATCAACGTATTAAATTGAAGTGATTTAAAACAAATGTTTGTGTTAATGTTATAATTATAGCCAGTCAAGGAATTTTTTTTTGGAATGTTGTTAGAATCAATTAATTATTTTTTTTATTTGAATTTTTTTCATTTGTTTAAATATTCTTCATTATCATTTGTTATTGTACAATATTATGTAGTTTATAGTAAACACATCCAGGTAATATAATAAATTTTAAAAAATCGTTTGAATATCTTGAATGGTAGTTTGTTACCAATGTGATATTGGATGTGTTTTCTAGTGCAGAATGAGTACAAATAATGTACTGTAGTTTACTATTTGATTAATTGCTTACATTATCTATGAACACATGCACGCACCGTGTAATGTGAATACTCCCTTCTGTGCCGTGCCTGCCACAGTACGTGTCTGCACTACGCGGTGCCGGTAGATGTGAATATACCTTTTAGGAACACCGGAGACGAAAAATATAAATAATTGTCATTGATGCAACCAATGGGTTTCCCTACTAACTTTTTTTTACGTTGTCGAAAATGTTTTGTGTTTTCTTCAATAAAAGTAAAATTACATTGTGGTGTCATTATTAAAATTAATGAGAAATAAAAAAATTCCACTCATCATACTAATCAGTATACTAAGAAATAATGACAAGTATAGACAAGTAACAAACATAGAAAAATAATAATATAAGAATGGACAATTTAACAATGTATAAGCACAAACAAAAATTAACAGTAACTGATGAAAGTGGGTTTAGTAATTATTTAAAAAGGGAAAAATTATTTCAAAAATAAAAATAAAATAAAATTATTCTAAAATATTAATAATAAATTAATGTTAGAAATTTTATTTTTCTTATTTTTGATACAAATAAAATTAAGAAAATAACAAAGCATAAAATTAAAATAATGGTATTTATTATTATTAAAATTTGTATTTTTTCGAAATATAAGTATTAATGTGAAAATAAATTTAAAGTATAACTATATCAATTACAATTTTTTGATTATTAATAATATATAATTGACTATGAACACTTTTTCCAATTTCTTTTCAAATTAATCTAATTGTAAATCAGTTATAATTTATCTAATTGTAAATCAGTAGTAATTTCGTTTTTTAAATGAAATCTCTGTGGCGTATGTGTGGTAAAACCATGTTGATTGTGTTAAAAATGTAAAAAGTTAGGTAAGGGATGCTTAGATGATTCAGGCATGTAGAGCGAGTGAATTAAGAGAGTGAAAAAAGTAGTGTAAGGAGAATATATGAGGAGAAAATGAATAGTAAAAGTCCGGGACGCCCGAGGAAGACACGGATCTGATCAAGTGAATCGAATTCTTGAGTGCCATGTCAAGATTTCTAATAAAAGAAAGTGTCCATGAAACGATGAATGAAGGTGAATGAATCAAGGAATCTGTCCAAGACAGTTGTGTGGCAGTCCCACCCTCTGCCGAAAAAACGGCGTGCTGGTTAGTTAGTTATATCTCAACATTATTATTGATATACTTTATTCAGGTATTAAGTTTTTTCTTCATAATTTTGCGTAATACAAATCATGTATTTAATCCTACAGTTTCCATTTTATCTTAATGCTTATTTGTAACATACTAATCAATGTCAATCACGATTTATTAAACATTCTGGAATGTCACAATTTCTCAATTATCGTTTGCCAAAATTACTCGAGCTTCCGGCAGAGTAATATTTATTTAGGGGGTTGTTATATATACCTATTGGGATTATCCAGGAAACGTTGTGATTCAGAAGATCATCAAAACACATGTACTTACTGTCTATTTGATGAACATGTTTGGTCTCTATCAGTTTCAGTTTCAGATTCGATAAATTGTTATTTATTGTAAAATACATATGTGTACAGTTTCACACAATAGGGCATGTTTAATTAGCAGAATATGATACGTACTCGTACATAATTTACGTTTCCATGACAATTGATCCCTCGACAGTTGATCCCCCGGACAGTTGATCCCTCGGATAGTTGATCCCCTTAAGAATTATTTCTGCTGTATGTCCTCATTTCTAAAGTAAGTATGCGAAGAGAAGATGCGGTCGTATAACCAAAGTAGATATACTTATATCCGCAGGCGTCTTGAGTGGGAATACGCTATACAAATATTTTTAATAATAATAATACTAATGCCCCGAAGTTCCCAAGGGAGCATTTGTTTTTTTTATATGAATACCGAACAAGAGTCCCAACTGCTCCCAACCGTCTGGAGCCAGTGAGACGATGGCATCCCCAGTTGGGGAATATTGTGAGGCTGAAGGTATTGGGGAGGGAAAAGAGAAGGGGGAAGAGGAAGGTGGAGAAATACCTGGCTATTCAGATCTAGTCACCAAACACGGCTTTAAGCCATTTCAAGCAACGTTTCAATTCTGAATGGTGGGTATTTACCAGGGCGATACTGAGAGTATCTTCCACTTTGGAACGTGCGCAAATATACTATATGTTATTTTTAAATTAATTAATTGTGAAACAGCACAAATTAATTAAATAAAATTTACTTGCGCACACCGGAATTTGAACCCGCGACCTTCGGATTCGTAATCGAAAGCCTTACTCCTTGACCATGGAGGCCGTCTGTATGTGGTAAGTATATATATATATCTGTATATTCCCATTAGAGCTGTTTAATGTTTTGTTTCGATGTATTTAGAGTTTCAAGTCTACATTTTCTATTATTTTCGAGATAAAGAAATAAAGTGTTGTTTTTGATATTTTGCATAAACCTCTATTTATTTCTTTGGGAAAATCATATTATTGCGACTATTACAGCTCTTATGCAAAGTTACCAATTTATACATCCGACATTCTTCATTAGAACCATAATTAGATATATAATCGTATACTCGATATATAAGTGGGTCAATGTTATGGGACTAGACTGAGACTAGGATATAGCATAACTGCTCCCGACCGTCTATCCAGGCATTTTCCCACCTTCCTCCTCCTCTTCTACTTCCCCTCCCCAATACCTCCAGCCTCACAATATTCCCCAATTGGGGATGCCATAGTCTCACTGGCTCCAGACGGTTAGGAGCAGTTGATACTCTTGTGCGGTATTCATGTAAAAAAAACACAGTTTGAAAACGGCCTTGAACGCCGAAACAGCTGTCACAATAATAAATAAACTAAAATACTTGCAGAACTCAATAATAACATTATTAAATTTGATTTACATATATATATATATACATAAATATGTAATTTTAAATTAAATTAAGTTCTACGAATTAAACACATGAAACAATTAATATTATATGTTTTGATAGAAAGCAGTCACTTTGTGGTTAGACATATTTAATGCAAATAAAACAATAACTTACAACTTAGATTAGAACTAGAGAGAAGAGCTGATTGGATTCCAATAAAAATGACACTGCTATACAATGTGTTAATTTTTATAAATAAATCTCAGTTATCAAATTCCAAAATATTTTCCGGATGAAATTTTTTTTCAATTAAAATATGCATATTTATGAAACCAGAAATGTAAATAGAAGTGAAATACCGCGAATGAGAAAAACAGAGTGACAGAAACACTTAATGTATGGATGACTGAAAATGTATGAGAGATGCCTGAAAGTCTGAATAATGAATGTATTTAAAAACATCTGTCATGCTTACTATAAAACTATAATTATATAAATAATGAAACCTAACCATGCACGTATTAGTTTACATACATAAAGTGTAACACGAACGCAATAAATAGAAATAAAAAAATAAAAATTCCATAATCCGGACAGTTGGGACACTCCTGTATGGTATTCACTTTTCGTTTTTTTTTTTTTAATCGCTCAATCCTCTTACTTTTATGCATAAAAATATTAAGATAATATTTTGTTTGAACTTAACGCTTATCGTTTAAGAGCTAACATTTTGACACTTAGATCATAAATTTACTTTGAACATGGACCATAATGAGATCAATGATAATTCTAAACAAGCTCGAATTACTGGTGAATAAATTGCCGAATTATTCCGAGGAATTATGGCCTCAAACAATATAACTCATATAACTTAACTACCCTGTAAAGCTTAGCGTTTAGTACGAGGGTAGTTAAGTAACTGTTAGTCTAATGGCCGTGGGGGAGGTTTTCATGTCAGTTTGACATTACGAAGGTTTGTAGCTTGACGATGTATTCAGGCAATAATAACTATCGGCTATACCAATATAATAATAACTGTCATTTTATTTATATTCATTTCAGTGCCTGAAAGACTAATCATATTTTGTTTATACGTAAAGATTCGTCATTTGTCAATTTGACTAACACTACTATCGACACCCACAAATAGATTTTTGTTTGTTGTTTCAAACGTATATTATAATTTATAAAACAACTGGTTCAACAACAAGTGCCCAGAAAGGAACCAAGACAAATTATCTGGATAATGTTTAAATCCATCATTTAAATGAACCCATCTTACATCTCCGAACTATGCGTTCTGGAAAACGCTGGTCTAAGGAAGTCAACTCTTAGATCGGCATCGCCATCGGCTATTGGGAAGTGTATAGAACCTAAGCGAAAGCCAATTACTAAGTTTGGAGATTGCGCTTTTGGAGCATCAGGGCCTAAGGCTTGGAATAAACTACCCCCTGAATTTAGATACATGAGAGGAACAATATAGTTTTGGTCCAAGCCATAAACTAACTTTTTCAGATTTTCGTATCCTTAAATTCGATATTCCGGCGAGCACCATTTTGTATTGCCTATACATATGAGTATATATTAATTACACTTTAGCTTAGCATTCTACCTCAATCTGTTTATCATCAAAGAATCATATTTAGGAAGATACATTCTAATCAAATCCCTGTACTGTACTGCCCATAATAAAATTTGCTTTCCTTTACTTAAAACGAACAATAATAAAGTTTTTTTAGAGTAACTCCACACAGGAGACCCTGAGGGAAATAATTTTCTTCAAGGCCTATATCATCTTTGGGGATGCAGTGTGGAGGGTCTTTCAGAGGATAGAAAAAGTGAAATTGGGTCTTGAAGAGACCCATTTTGTAGTATGGAGGAAACACAGAGGCCGGCAGATTGGCAGCCGAACTATTGAACACAAGAACGAGTCGTAGAAGCGACCCGTTCTCATGTGATAAATGTCAACCGTGTGCAAATATTGAGTGCGCGTTTAACGTGTTTCCCGACTATGCACCGGTACTGAAGGGATCAATGACACTAGTTCATCAGAGCACCTTCCATTAAGATACCGGTAGAACAAGGACAGCATTCCCATCTGACGTCTGTGCTCCAAAGATTACAATCCGTTTGTTAAGATAGGTGAATCTATCAAACGGACCGCCCGTTTCTACACAGTCAAGGGTTCTTTTTAGATTTTTTGAGACTCCCGACCAGAGGTGGCTGTCGAATTCTACAGTGGGGCGCACTTGCAATTTGTACATGGCCAGCTGCTGTGTACTAAATAAATTATCTCCCGGCTCTGTACAATACACCTCTACATAAATAATTAGAATAATTAAGACCTCCAATAACATGCAATGCTTCCAATATTCCCCACCTTCCTCTTCCTCTTCCCCTTCCCCTTCCCCTCCCCAATACCTTCAGCTTCACAACATTCCCCAATTCGGAATACCATAGTCTCACTGGCTCCAGACGGTTGGGAGCAGTTGGGACTTTTGTGCGGAATTCATATAAAAAAATGGTGTTTCCAATGTTATGTATTTAAGGCGATGCAATGGGAAGTATTGCAAAATCATGTGCTGTCGGTTTGAGAATTTGATGGCCTAGAAATATCGTAGATGATTTAATTAAATATTGCAAGTAGAAAACACTTTGGCCTTTCGTATAACCGGTCATTTTTTTGGTGTGTCTTTTTATAAGCCTAGAAAAAAATAAAGTATCGGATATTAAAAATATGTTTAAAGATCAAAAGTCTCCTACTTACAAACCCCTTTTCCGATAATGTCGTATTGTTCCTTGTGGTAAATTAAGTTTTTTTAGAATGTGACCGTAAAAATCTTTGAATCTCTGGTTCTGGATGAAATATATCCCACACTAATAGAAGTAATAAATGACCAACAACATGGCTTCATCAAAGGTAGATCAACTACAACAAATTTATTACTTTTTCAAAACTATATATTGGAGGCATTTGCAAAAAATAAACAAGTTGAATGTATATACACTGATTTCTCGAAGGCTTTTGATAAAGTATCTCACAAAATACTGATCCGGAAACTTCATGCCCTGGGAATTGGAGGAAATATTTTAAAGTGGTTAAGTAGTTA
The DNA here is from genome assembly GCA_022606495.2 of Halesus radiatus. Lineage (NCBI taxonomy): Eukaryota > Metazoa > Arthropoda > Insecta > Trichoptera > Limnephilidae > Halesus > Halesus radiatus. The sequence goes on from JAHDVE020003881.1 coordinate 27,635, forward strand.
CTTATCAGATAGAACCTTGTTTGTTAAAATAAAATCTTTTATATCCAAATCGTTTTCCGCTACTAGTGGCGTACCGCAAGGTAATCACCTTGGTCCGGTTTTATTTCATGTCTTTATAAACGACATAGTCAACGGCTTTAAAGGTGTCAAAGTTTTGCTATTCGCCGACGATATTAAATTATATAGAGAAATAACTGATTCAAACTACTGTCAAATTCTTCAGTTTAATATTGACATGCTAAATAACTGGTGCTCACAAAACAATTTATATCTAAATGTTGAAAAATGTAAAACTCTAACCTTTTCCAGAAAGAAAACGTCTCTCTTTTTTGACTATTCAATAAATCAAATAAATCTACAAAGAGTTACATAAATGAGAGATCTCTGCATTATAATGGATGAGAAACTAAATTTTACTGCTCACATTCAACAAATTGTAAATAAAGGTATGAAAACTTTAGGATTTATATTAAGAACAATAAAAAAATTTTAATCGTTACAAGTAATAAAATTATTGTACACATCCCTAGTTAGAAGTTCAATTGAACATAATTCCATAGTGTGGTCGCCTTTCTACAAAATACATATTCACAATGTTGAAAGAATTCAAAGAAAATTTTTGCGTTTCATAAATTTTAAAGTAAACATACCTTTAGAGCACATAAATTACCCATCGTTAATGAATATTTTAAATATTCCAACAATAGAAAACAGACGGAAAATTAACGACCTAACCTTTTTACTAAAATTGTTAAACTGTAAATTAAATTGTTCTGAACTCCTGCATTTAATAAACTTGTACATACCCAATCAAACTACTAGACAGACATTAACTTTCTACATATCTTTATCCCGTTCTATAGTTTGAATTCACCAATTCAACGCTTACACAGTCTTGGTAACAAATACTTAAATGATATGGATGTATTTGACAATAATCTAAACTTGGCAAATTTCAAAAGGAGGATGAGTAATTTGTTTCTGCCTGGTTTATAAATTATTGTTAACTACAACTTTTTACATTATTTACTTATTTGTTATCAATGTCAGTATTGACTTGGTGGATATTGCACCCGTTATTTTTTATTTTTTCTGTTACTGTGTATTATTAGTTTTTGGTGCAGTTACTGTAATGTGTTTTGTACCTGTGTGAATATTATAACTAACTAAATATGTAAAAGCCCATATTGGGCGTATATAATATAATAAATAAATAAAAATAAATAAAACATTTCTATAATTATGTCTGAGCTTTACAGAATGGAATAAAACACGCATTTTGGTGATGGTTTTTTTGCGTAAATCGAAACATGCGGCCGATGTTAGCGGGACTTTCAACCTTATCACCACCTGCATAAGGAGCGCGTGATTTCGTTGGAATTTTAGCCGGTGGATCGCCTTAACTACATATACAATTATCTAGTAAACAGTGTTAATCTGAAGTGACCTGCCAGGACAGGTATGGCCCTATACAATATCTGGCTTTGAATCATATAAATATACGTTTTTTCGCAGCATCATGGTTATCGGTGATACAATGTAATTATATATTACGATATTGACCGATAAGCTGGTGGATGCAATCTGTTAGCCGGAAGTTATAATAAATTATCTCTACTTAGTAGTAGCATAGAGCCTAGGAAAATATTTGTACAGCACCCTTGGGGTGATTTTTCTCATAAACGACGCTATACATATCAGACAAAGATTATTATTATTAACTTTGTTGAAAGGATGAAAAATAAAAACTTGAGTATAGTTTAGAGTATTTATTTTAAAAATGTATTAAACTTTAGGCTATAACTTTTTTTAAAAATAAATGTTTGAAATGAAATAAAACTTTCAAATTAATGTTTCTTTATTTAGGGATAGTAATAGTCGTCACAAGGTATTACTTTCACTGTAAAATCAAGTATGGCACCCAAATGACAAGCTTGAATTCACAACTTCATTAATTAAAATATTAAGAGGAAGACAACAATATAACAATAAAAACATAAAAAATAAAATGCATAATTATATAAACGATGGGAAAACCATGAAAGGCCAAGAAGGTAACAGAACGTCAAGTAAGGTGGTGAATTTTTTGAGGGGTGGGAGAGTTAGAGATGAAGGGAAATAACTATAAGTTAAATTTATTTGATTATTTAGAAGATGGTTTTTATCATTTTTTACTGATTATTTCATTTATTTTCTGGGCTCCTTAGTTATTTAGTCATGGGCCTATTACAGTTTTTTGAAGAATATTCATTCAAGTAGTTTAATTTAAAGAATGATTAGTATTTATCAAAGAAAGTTTTAAAGTTAAAAATTTTGATATAAATTATAGTTATTCATTTATTTAGAATGCTCGCTAAAAGTTATAAGTAAAAAGAAGAAACAAGAAATGACTGCTGACACCATATTGTGTGACCGGTAACTAGACAAGAAATTGACATCTGCTTCAAGTAGTGCAAAATTTAAATTTATGTGAAATGGTGATTTCCAAAGCAATTGAGTTATATTAAATCATCGACATTTCTAATGACTGTTTAATTAACATTGATAAAAAACATAAAATAACGGGTCAGGGAGGCAGTTAACCCAGGCGACGTGAGTTCAATTCACTACGCAAGCAACATCTTCCGCTTACTGTGATGGTAGTAGGAGACTTTCAATAATATTATCATGTTTGTATTTGTTACACTGATACTGAAATGTTTGTATTTGTTCCACTGATACTGAAATGTTTGTATTTGTTACACTGATACTGAAATGTTTGTATTTGTTCCACTGATACTGAAATGTTTGTATTTGTTACACTGATACTGAAATGTTTGTATTTGTTACAAAATAAAATAAAATAAAAAATTCTCACTGTTTTGCACACATATATCGATCAACACTCAAACTTTTAGTAATCGCCTACTGAGCACTGCTATCTCAAAATCATATTTTGTAAATAGGTGTCTCCCAGTTTATAAAATAATATAAATAAATCATTAAATAAGTTTAAAATAATAAACAACCATAAATAATAAAACAATGCCACCGAAAAGTGAAAATTCAATGTAACAAAAATTTCACAAATTCAAACTAAGAGTATGGAGAGTTCTAAAGTTTCAAAGAAAAACTGCTACAAACAATGAGCGAGAAGACACAACTAAAAAAAACTTAATTAAAAATTATGTTATTAATTGTTTTTGAGTTTAATTCGTAGATGTAAATCAAAAACAAACAAAAAAATTAAATAATCGCACAACTTAATAATAACATTATTAAATTTGAATTGCATTAAATTTAAAAAAAAAATAGTAACGTTAATTTAATATGTATGAAGATTAAGAGAAAAATTTAAGACCTGGTAAAAAATATTAATAATTAATTATAATCTGGTAATTCTACTCCAGTAAAAGCGATGATTTTATAAGTGAACTTAAAAAAAAATGATCATCAAAAAAATTAATTAAAAATATATTAAAATGCTAAATTGTCTCTCCATCACCAACAGAGCTCGAAAAATCTAAGTACAATGAATTTCTTTGAAGAAAAATAAAATCCTACAAACTTCCATTGAAGTCCTAATGAACACTCCAGACTGCAGCGACCTATTAAAAAACAATTCAATGGTCAATTACTATAACAACCCGGCTAAGCAAATAAAAAGTATCCAATTTAGATCAAATAAGCAAAGGACGGAGTTATTAAAAAAATGAAAGGAATTTTAAGTCCGAAAGAAATTAAGTATTCGGATTCAACAGAGAAAAATTTACTTTAAATTTATAATGCAAATAATACTTTATTACATGCGAATAACTTTGTAACAAATTGTCTTTTATTTTTCAGGTCACCAAGCACAGAATACGATCAATCCTAGTTTTAGACAATTTGCAAACAAATCACAATCGAGTTCTCTCGATTATTTCGATGTCTGTTTGTGACTGATTGGCCGCATCTGTGGAAACATAATATAGTGTAAAAGGTCGGGTTGAAGAAGAAGGGACATAGATAAGTAGTTATCACATATATTTGCGACAATTAACAAAACAAACCATTCTACTCCCAATATCTGAAAAAAAAACTTTTTCGTAAAACTTTCGGGTCAGTGCCCCACTTAAAGATTAAGTAAACATTTGATGATATTTTGTGTACTTTACAAAGTACTACCAAGGCACCGATTGGTTAAACAGGAAAGGCGAAATTCGAAACAAAAGTTTTTGCCCTCCACTCTAGTAAACACGTTCTAGGGACAAGAATGCACAAGAAAACATTTTATAGTCTCTCTGTGAAAATGGATTTCACTAATGAACTTTAGTCAGAGATATATACAGGTATGTGAAGACATAACAGTACTAAATGATTACATAATTAAAGGAAATGCTACTACTTTAGTAGTTTAGGGGGTATTACATATAAGGAAGAATAAAAAATATAAATAAAAGACTTTATATCGAGCTAATATTTTTTTTTATTTGTTTATATATATGGCACAACATGTGCCATTAACATTTAAATTATTAGAAGAATTAGAAAGTGAACATTCGTTACTCAGACAACGCACGCGCTTTTACTCAACTGAGTCCAGTGGACGTACTTGAGACTATCTGCGACTGCGTTAAATATCGCACATGCATTTGTTCGTCGAACAAGCTATCACTATCTCCCACAAACACGTCGCTCTTAGCTTTTTTATTGAAAAAATACCTTCTCATGCTTTTGAAAGGTGCAAAAATCATTCGCGAGTAAAAAACACATCTCGTGTAGTTTCTTTCCATTCGTAAATCACGTATTATTTCAATAAATATAATTATGCACAAGGCTTAAAGCTACCGAAGGTGCTAAATTTCAAAATAAAATAAAGTGAGATAGCGAACGCAGAACCACATAAGTGTGTGAAAGGCAACGTAGTGACAGTATATCGTATTCTACTACTTTTTTGTCAAGAATTAGAGGAAATAGGGGTCTCAACCGGATATCTAAAGAATTGTCACTAATTAAACAAATAATTAATTTAAATATCTTAAATGCATACTTGCAATAGATTCATCCGGATCTGTACTATTAACCGACCACAAAAGAAGTTGGAGGTTTTCAATTCAACCTATTTTTTATTGTCGTGTGTGATTAATGTGTATTGTGTTTAATAAACATATATTGTAATCGATGTCATGAATCGATATCAACATCTCTTAGGCATGCTCGGAACAAAATATCAAATAAATCGGAAAAGATTAACATTGTTTGTTTGTCAATCAACTAGATTTACAAAATTTGCTTTCACAATCAAAATTTTTAATGTTACTGTTGATTTTTAATTATAATATACATATATAATTTTTTTAATGAATATCAAATATAACATTTGATTTAAAACAAACAGCGATATAATTAAATATTAACAACCCATTATAATAAAAAAAATATTTCATTTACCACTGCACGAGAAAACCCCTTTACATAGTCAGTTGGCACGATGTTTGATGCGCGATGAAGTAGCGCGTGCTTTGGTATTTTTTTGGTGTAATTTAAATTCAGAATACCATTATTATAACAATAATCTTGTTCTGATGAAATTAAAGGATGTTTTTAAGCTCCACATTTTGAATGTTTTATTAAAATTATGAGAAAGGGAAAAATATTCTAAAAACGAAGGGCAGAGATGCTGTAGGAGTTACTCCATTCGGAGGACCGTTTTTGGTATTTTATATTTAAATATAGAATTTGCATCATAGCTTAATAACGAATTTATCGTTGGGTTTTTGTGGCCGGATAGTCCGGCATAAAATGGTTCAGAAAGTGATTTAATTAGTTCTTTTATCAAAGGAATGTGTGTCTTTGTGTAAATTGTTAACCCTGATCCACGAAGGAGCATTCAATATTAGTCGAATGACCTTGTTTTTCAGAGTTTATAGGGGTTTTATGTTTGTTTTTGCTGCGTTTCCCCAAATAGGCGCAGCGTTCGAAAATATGGTTCTGATAGTGATTTTGTAAAGGAGTATTTTTTTGTCTGTGGATAATTTACTATTCCTACCAAGCATGGGGTATAAAAAGTAGCGCGTGTGGTTTATATTGCTATTCCATATATACATACGTCTTTTCATAATTGCTATCCCTTACACAATTGTTCTTAGCCTTAAGAACAAAAACTTGCATTACTTTTTGTTCAATTAATATGATTATAACACATCTTGTATTTTTATAATGTCATTGATTAAAAGTGTAAAAAGAACAACAACAACAAACAAATCGCACGAGTTTAACAAATATAAAGAAACAATTAAAAAGGTATAAAAATGTATGCAGTACCTATGAAAAAATGTTGAGTATAAGCATAAATATAATAAAGTTTAAAAAATAATAAATAAATGATGGAAAAATAAAAACTATAAGAAATTGTAAAAATATGAAGTATACAGAATTGTAAAAAAAAAAAACAAAATATGAAGTATTAAAAAAAAACATTATGTATTAAAAATATGAAGTATAAATACCAAGTAGGCGTTGGAATTTAAATCAACTTATTTGGTAATAAATAGTGATGTAATAAGTACTCTGCCGTGTTTGATTAGTTTTAATGTAAGTAGGTGTCCCAGTTTCTTTGACAGCACCTGATCCCAAGAGATAAACTATGTTCTTGTTTATACTTTACTCGCTTTTATCACGAACTCACCGCAAATATTTTAAATCCCTTATAATATGTGTGATATTTTTCCGCTTGCATATATCAGGTAATTTAAAATCTAATATGAATAATGTGTAAATTACTTACTTATTGAACTGATGCCTATCTGAAAACTATCAACAGCATTTAGTTTGAAGGTATCGTGTACTCGTTGCAATAAAAATGTTTTCTGATGCCGACAAGTTCGAAATTGAATCAATTTGTGTTTGAACGCTTGCTCTCAATACATAAATTATGGAAAGGGCATTGAACCCTCTGCTTTGTCCTGCTGATGTAAAGTTATAATATTGTTGATGCTTTAGACATGGCACAATCAAGTGAATCTAACACTTGGTTGTGTCAAGAGTCCGAGTAACAGAAGAGTACGGATGAAACGATGTTATAATTAAAATGAAGCAAGGAGTTTGTGTCAAGACAGATTTGTGTGGGGGTCTATCCTCCCTGACTACCTTTCCATAAAAAAGGTTTCATAGTTAGTTAGACAGTTAGTTATTAAACTATTATATGTAGGAGAAGTAAATACATAGATATATTGACAAAAATTAAGGGCGCTGCGATCGTTTAAAATGTTTTAAATGGAAACTCAAAGATAACTCATTCGAACATCAAAGTGAGTTTAATAAAAGTGGATGTTTTACTTTAACCAAACGGTGTTGAGAAATTTGTGGTACTTTCCGAAAGGAGGTGATTCTATATCATATTCTATGGCAATTTTATGGAAAAAAAAATTAAGGAAAATAATTTATACGGAAAGGCAACTTTTTTTGTTTTTCAGAAAATTAACGCATCGAAATAACCATGTATTAGATGTTAGATAAATAAAATAAAAACAAAATCAAATTCACATACAAAAGTGAAGAGAAGTGAAAGGTAAAGTATCCCGAATATACAAGGTTAACCCCATCCAGATTTGGATGTGCGAGAGTAACTAGTGCTATTGTAACCGGGAATTTCGAAAAGACAAGTATGTTCCCTTTTTATTGAAGTTTCACATAGCATTAGGATATCTATATTATTCCCACAATTTTGGAGGTTAGCATGTGAAACATCCCAGTATTTAGATAAAATACCTATATCATGGCCAATTTTATGTTCTTCCGTCCACTGTTTCAAGTCATTAGTCCTCGTGTAGTTAACATCACCGTCGTCATCGATGTATTTATACGCAATAATCGATGGTGGCAAAGTCCTTGGAAAGAGCAGCTTTACAAGCTGGGCAGATGTCCTTGTCTCCAGTCAAATGTCCAGCGGGCTTGCCAAACCCGGTACAGGTGGCACATACTGGCTTGGCGGCAGCTTTTGGGCAATCTGTCCTGGCATGACCTTCACTTGCACAATGTCCACATCTTTGCTGGTCCTTGCAGAACTTGAAGGAATGTCCGATCATTTGGCAATTAGAGCACACTGTAAGCCCAATAAAGTCACGAACGCGGCACACATTTCAGTCAACAAAGAGCTTTCCTTGCTTCACCAGCGCGTGATGTAGATGGGCAGGCACCTCGTAGACCCGGTGGCATGTCGATCCTGTCCGAGCACAAGCTAGATGACTTTTCACTGTGGGTTGTAAGTCCTCTTTGTCCTGGATTCCCGTTAAGGCACTCCTGAGGAAATACTCATCTGTAAGGTCCCGAGGAACATTATATCACTCGTGGATGTCGTTTTGTGGGTAGTCGGGCACTCAGAGTAGACGAGTTTGCTAGACATGGGGTTTTGAGTATTTTTTCCTGGACTTCCCGAGTAGCGGTTTGGATAACTACGCTTTTGTTATGGATGTTCCTTATACCCGCAGCGCAGATTCCATGCTCAGATGGTCGTAAGACGTCCTTCAGGAGCTACTTTATTTCGACGCTGTCCTTAGCCGAATCCAGCTCCGGAAAGATGCATATGGCAGGCTTATGGGTCGCAACACTAAGTACTGTACGGGTGGTTGGAGATCGTGGCGTGTTCTGAGGACCATTTTTGACCAAGTCGGCAAATGATAGGCTTGCCTCCGTGGCATCAGCCACTCGACGCATCACTGGTCCCAGATCAGACTCTAGCTGCTGAATTTTGTCCAACAACTGCTTAGTATAATTGTCCGCCATCGTTTTTTCAGCCTGCAAGACCTTGATGTTTGCAAGGGCTGAGTTGGGATCCCCTCTTAGTTCTTCCTTGTCAAACAAGAGCTGGGCCACTGATCCAAAAACACTCATAACATTTCGAGACACCTTGAGCAGCTGTTATTTTAATACCTTTGACGGTTTTTCCGTCAATGGATCCTGTAAGGCCTTCAGGGATAATTTTGTCCCGGAGAGTATTTTTTGTCCTGATCGATTGCCGCGGTTAGGGTCGATAGCCATCTGTCTCCTGGGCATCAGAATCTGATTCGTCCGAGTGGGAGGTATAGGGAGAAGCAATAGTGGGGCTGTCCTTGTTTCGTGAATTCTTTTTTTTCCCATATTCACATAAAAGCAAAAACTTTTCATTTGTTCGTAAACCGAGAATTAATTTGTAAACAAATGATTTCACAATTTCACAGAAATAAGCGGTTATTGGTTAAAATGAGATAACTACACCAGTAGGAGCACTGAAAAGTGAGCTCATAAACAAGGTAGCCAATCAGCGCACTCTACCTCTGCAAAACACTGCACCACTGTCTGATAATTAAATAAAACGAAAAGTTTATCAAGACAAAAAAAAACAGTTTAAAAATGCAAAAAAAACACAAGAGAGTAACACCACATATCAAATCGCGGTCGATTTTTACAGCGATAATAGTCTTTCTCCGAGCTGATAAGTTAAAACAATGAATCTTTCAATTATAATCGATAGCTTGACAGAGCGTCACGAGTTCGAAGTATTGTTGTTGTTGTAATTCATCGTATAATATAGTAAAATTTATGAATTCAGAATTGATATGTGCTGATCTATATGAATACATATTTTTAAAGTCATTATGTTTTTCACTGGAGTTCATTATTATAAGTCGAGATGTGATATAGCATGTGAAAATGTATCAAGCTTTAGTAAAAGCATGAAAATTAAATATTCGAACGTATCATCAATTTTTACGATGAAATTGGGAGATACTACCAACATATTATCAAATTAAATTTAACCCTTCCACGAATAAATGTTTTCCTGCGATTTATCACGGGTTCAAACTAGTGACATTAATAATAATTGCAAACGACGGGATTCATTCATAGAATATCAAAACCATTAAAAAAAACCCAAATCCATGATAACCTTGTACAACTCATTAGTCAGAAGCAAATTGGTATATGGGAGTGATATCTGTAACCCACAGTATACAAAGTATTCTAAAACTATTAAAAAAATATCCTGGGATTATTATCATTCAAATTTGAACTAACGACCCAAATACTTATTTTAGCTGATTTAGAAAAAGAAGACAATTTGCTGATTTATTAATTCATCTTTACATAAAAACTCCACTCAATCCAGTATGAGCAACATTCACAATAAAATTCCTAATAAACACAATTTAAGGAGTCAAAAAACATTTCGTCTTGAATTATCTATCAACAATATTGCCTATTTTAATGCACTCTCTCGAATATTACGTTTGTACAATGCTATTGAATGTGACTATATGGACTCTTATTTATTTATTTTGCAAAAACAGTTATAAACACCAATACAATGCAAAGCGATAAAAAAAAATATATATATATAGTTTGCATAATTATATAACATATAGGTCAAACAAAAATAGCTTAAAAAATGTTATAAGTAGGAACATAATATTATAACACTATTTAGTTCGTACTTGAAATTATTGTAGGTCATGTGGAAAATATCCACATTTCCTGCCAGGCAGCTTATTGACCTAGTAAGTCTTCCAAGAGGCATCACCATTGGTAAGTTAGTTCTGCACCTAGAAAGAAACAGCAGCCTGTGTTGGCGGCCTCGCGTGAAATTATCAAGGATATCAAATCCTTTTTCAGCCAGGTTGTCAGGTATTGATAATACATCATTCAATAGTTTATAATCCATAAGCAGTAATGCTATATCTCTCCTAGAACTTAGGCTGCAAATACCCAGCATTCCCGAAAAAAATGCTGTTGGAAATAGCCACGGGTAAAAACCGAACTCTCTCATTTAGAAGAATCGTAAGAATTTATTTTGAATTTTCTCGACCATTAATTTGTACATAGACGGTGTCCTCTGGCCCCCATACCTGAGATCCACTCTCGAGAAGGCTACGCACTAAACTAAAGTAAAGCAGCCTTACAACTGCAAGGTTTGTCAACTCTTTTAAACTATGGATGACAACTCAACATTTTTGTGGCTGATTTGCAGATCTTTTTGATGTGAGCATGAAATGTTAAACGAGCTTCAAACACAGTTCCCAAGTCCTAACAAGTCGTCATGTGCTTCAGAGACGTATCTTTATTTTTTTAATTAAAATATACGGTCTTGTATGACCTCATAAAGCAAATAACTGAACACTTTTTAATATTAAAATCGAGTTTATTAGCAATACTTCAGTCAATAGTTGCTTTAATATCTCCTTGAAATTGACTACAGTCTTCTAAAAAATTTATTCTTATGAACAGTTTAATGTCGTCAGCAAAAAGTAAAAAATGGACGAATTTAATATTTTTCTAAAGCTATTTATAAGGATTAACAATATTAACGGTCCTAAATTGGATACCTGTCGTACGCTAGAGTTTGTGGGATATGTGCTGGAGTTGTATATACCGTAAGATACAAATTGTTCTCTTCCGTTAAGATTTTAAAGACTTAATTAACAGAAATTAACAGAAAAACCAATCTCTTCAATCCTACGTAGGAGAACTAAGCGATCAACCTTATCGAAAGCCTTCCCAAAGTCGTGATATGATGTGTTAACTTGCTCATTGTTATCGTGTGCTCCAGCGACTTTATCTGTAAATACAATTAAATTTGTAGTGGTTGATCGGCTGTCTAAATCCGTGTTGCTGCTCAATCAAAAATGGTGCAACTTTGGCATATACTCATACATATTTATGGAGTATCATTTCCAGTAAGGTAGCAGGTTATTATAAACCATAAACAGTCTCGGATATTTTAAAAAGTAAATTAGGCATCTACTATCACGTTATAGATAATAGTGACGTTATTAGAAATGTTGTAACTTATTTTTTTCTTCTTCTCTTTCTGTTTTCCATTTTTTTAATATTCTACCCAAACAAACCTTCTTCTTTTAAATATGTAATCTGTGGCTAACCAGGGTGGTATATCTATGAACTAACCTCAATACAACATGTCGGGTTCAATTTTTTTCATACTAATGATTTCTGAGGCGAATGTTTAGTAAAACCATGTATGATCGAGTGAAAAATGTTGAGATTCGTAAAGAATGCAAGGCTGATGTACATAATAATTCAAACCCTAGCAAATAATATTTGTACATCATCCTTGAGGAAAAGGGTTCTCTATGTGAGATGATTCACCAGTTTCCCGCTTGTAACACTATTTTCCGGAAATCGTGTATTTATATTCACTAGTAGTTACTACCCGACTTGAATAATGTTTAGAAATCTTTTTTCGTGTCGATGTATAGATGAGGTAAGATAAGATAAGTCCTAAAAAGTAATATTTGTACAGCGCCCTTGAGGTTATTTATCACATAAACGGCGCTATAAAAATCATCCAATTACTATTATTATTATTATTATTATTACAGCCGGCAGACCGCCAGCTACTACTAACGACCGCGCATCATGGCACGGTGAGCGATAGCCCGTACCCTCTCACTCACTACCGTACCACTCGGCTAGTTATCAAAGTACGCAGACATACATAGGTATCAATACATTATCTTTTTTTACCGGTTTTTGAAGAAAACATTTATTTTCTCTTGCTTTCGAAAAAATACTTACTATATTTCAGTAATAAACAGTGCGTAGATTAAATGAGTGGTCTACGGGTTACGATGTTTTAGAAAATTATTACAGAGATCGGTACCAAAGACAATGTCTTTATGAAATACCCGGTGAATAATTATAATATACTCGTACATGTTTAGAACATGCTAGAGAATGATTTGAGGTAAGGTTGTTATTCAGCAAAGGAACACCTAAAATATTAACTCTGCGTTTAGTGTGAATGATATTAATTAATATTTACAGAGATATTTGACATTATTAGCGACATGTCAATTCAGCTGACAGCACCGGCATGCGGCGAAGAAGGGTTAATACCTTATTATTAGAATTAATTATTTCGAATTAGCTTAGGTAATTTTTCCTGTTGGCACTCAGTAGAAAGATACATATTTAAAAAAAAAAAACACAAATAAAAATAGTTTCAGGTTCAAAAACATAAATAAAAAATATTCGAATACGCTGAGGTCCAAAATATTGCACTACATTTTTTTTACTTTCTTCATTAAGAAAAACGTAAATATATAAGAACAATTGACGCCATTTTTAATGTTAGTATGAAATGATATTTATCAAAATTGGCAATTATATAAAATGTATATTAAAATACAGGTTGCTAAGGTTCTTAGTATCGGTTTTTTTAAGAAAGAAAAAACCCAAACTGAGAACTTAAAACCTAATCTTTTATTTCCGCATATGCAAATATTTATTTTTAAGAATCTGAAAGTAGTTCTCTTTTTTTAAAATGCTATACCGGTAAAACAGTTTTTAATCTGACCGTATGAATTGGCGCGTAAATCGTTGACTTCAGACGTTACGTGTCTTGAACACTGGTGCCAGTTAGTCATTACTGAAAACGCATCAGAGTGAATTGCATCGTTCGGACTGTCGTGAATATTAAATTTCTTTGTTATAGTGCTGTCATAACCTAAGAATTCGTAGTTTCAATTACTGTTCAGCTCCTAGATGTTTTAATAGATATGTACAACACCGGCAAAGAAGTGTATTAAGTGTAGTAAAATGGCTTGCACAGGTTAATAAACATTTTGATAAGATTAGCTCTGAGTTCGGAACATACTTGCAAGAGTTATATCAATATTGGTGCATATTAAACGTGTATTTTTTATGCATTGCATACCTCTGCTCATTAATAATACGTAGTTATTGTACAATAATACTATGATATTAAAATGTCAACTTCAATTTGACGTTTTCTCTTATTTTGACGTATTCTAATGCTGTTCAATGTTATTTTTTACAGTTTGAAGAAGATGCTGATAGGCGCATCAAGTTCAAGATTGTGGGAGGAAAAGTGTCCTTAAAAGATACATTCGTCAGTATGTTTTTAAGTGTCAAAGTGAAAATGTTTACATTCCAAGACGAACAGGATGAAAACGGAGAAATGAAGATGGTTAAAACAGTAACGTCTGAACCTATGGAGATGAACAACTACAATATGCATCTGGTGAAACATGAAATTACCAAAATGGAAAATATAATACATATGAAAAGCAAGACTTTTGCCCTTATTACCGGGGCTCTTGAAACTGGTTAATGCAATATCTTTTCATGGATAGTTACACTAAAAAAGGATTGAAAGGAATCAATGATCTAGGCGTACGAGATGACATGACGTATTTATATCTTGACAGTCATAGTTCTAGTGAATATCAAAAGAGTTACATGTGCCCGAAGCTAGTGACTATGGTATCCCCAATCAATTGTGAGACTGAATGAAATAGAATTGGAAAAATAATGATTAAGAAATATCTGTCTATTCAGATCCAGTTACAAAACACGGCTAAATCTACTTGAGCAACGTTGTGATTCTTAATGGTGGTCTTTTACCAGGACGATACGAAGTGTACGTAATATAATGTAAACAGTGTAATACCATTTAATGTCTTGGACGACTTGCGGAAATAATGGACGTGCCAGTGAAACTAAATTGATTACACTATGTGAAAGACCGGTGTTTTAAAAACATACCCCGTTATTTACTTGTGTTAAAACAGTTACTTAACTGATTAACTCACCATCAGATTTACGCCTCTTCTATAAACAAGTCAAGCAGGCTAACATAACAAACTGCATTTCTAATCATGGTTAAAGAGTTCAACAACGCTAATTGCATTGTGAATCAAGATTAACACAGTTTTAAGTGAGACTTATTTTACGCTGATGTAATAATTATGTTAAGTGCATGTTGCAAATTGAGAGTAATAGCGACAAGTGTAAATCGAATCTCCACGATGAAAGTTAATTTAATCACATGTGTCGGAGTTCTATTCTCTGTTAGTTCGTGACCTGCAATGTGAAATGACCAGTATATGTGAAATGCTGAAGAAAAACTGCAAAGTGCTGCTCGAGGATGCCGATAAGTGGCAAGTGTCAATATTTTTACTGTAATTCCGACTTTGACTTTCTGATTTCCAAAGGTCTTATCATCAGCGAACAAATAGCTCCGACTTCGAGAGTCCGTACGACGCTTTATCCAAACAAACCGAGCAAGTATCAAGCAATAGTGGAATATTATTTCGTTTGCTCTTTTGACAGCTAAGAAAATTTATAGTTATTAAAAAAAAAATAATTGAACTTATTTACAATACCAAGCAGACAGCAGCAGTTGGGGAGACATCAAATAATACTTCACTTAAATTAAGATTTATCCAAAATTAATATATGCGTGTAAAAATCACAAGAAACACATGACGTCATGTTCAAAGTTATTTCATGTGACATTTACCAATAGGTACTGACAAGCCCGGGATGTCGTATAATCATTTTTCCTATTTTTAAATAACCCGAACTAATAGCCTTAGTTGATCCCAATAAAATGAACCTATAAGCTTTTTCATAGATTCATTGTTTGGGTTTTAAAGAACAAACAAAAACGTTATTTGGTGTCTCCCCCAACTGAAATAGAGTACGTTCTTTTTTAAGTTGGCAGTACCTATCGGCAAACCGACCCCTTGGAATAACAAGGTTCCATCTGACACAGCAATGTCATGCGATAATGTGCTCTATAGAAGGTATCTGTAAGACTCATTATCGCATAACATTGCTGTGTCAGATGGAACCTTGTTATTCCAGAGGGTCGAAACGTCATATAAAATCTCGTTTAACATGGTGTGTTGTGGTTTTTTTCAATTTTTGCGCATATAAATTTATGCGAAATAGTCATTTCAGTATTTTTTCAATTTGGGACAAAAACACATAATTTAAATTTTTTATGAATGAAAATAGTTTCAGATTCATAAAAATTCGCATACGCGGAGGTCAAAAAAATGTTCTTCATTTTTTTACTTTCTTTATATAAAAAACTCGTAAATGTTGAAGAAGAATTGACGCCATTTTTAATGTTAGTATAAAATGACATTTGTCAAGAGTGCCAGCTATATAAAATGGATATTCAAAATATCGATTATCAGGTTCTCTTATTTCCGCATATGGAAATATTTATTTTTATGAATCTAAAAGTATGTTTCTTAATTAAAAATTTATAGTTTTTCAACCGAGTCCCAACAGGAATAAAATAACGTAATTTTAAATGCACTATTTGGTGTCTCCCCTAACTGAAATATCTTTTTATATTGTGATTAAGTTCAATCAAAATATTATTTTTAAAAATGCTTATTAAGAACGCCATACGATTGTAAAAGATTACCATTTTTTTTTGTTTTGTTTGGGAACTGCCGTAAACGTTAGGAGCGCAGTGTGTGGATATGTCTAATCACGTACGAATCCATCAGAGGTTTGCTGATTCTATAGGTATTGAATTGTCTCTAAATAAGTTATATTACCTACCTGTAACAGGTTTTTCGATATTAACATGAAAACTATTGTGAAGTGATTCCCAGCAGCCAACATTAGCAAATACTTTAAAAGTATTTCGGATTATGAGATTCAATTGTAGATCGAAACTATAAAACTAAAAAAAAGGCAGCCGCGCAATATTCACATAAAACAGATTTCTATTAATTTCCATGATTGAATTTCTAAGTAATTTTGTTCATGAAATACTTACTAGCAATCTGTAGAATGGCGTCACCACGTGTTGTATTCAATATGAAAATTTGTGTAAATTTCACTTGGAAGTATTTATTGAATATTCCACGAATTTATAAGTTCACTAACTGATGTGTACCCGGCCTTGCTCGGGTTTTTTTAAATATAGTAATAAAGTTATGAATTCTTGCTTTTCGTTTGGGTGTCATAATTAATTTGATAGTAATGCGTTGTGACTACTATTACTATCTCTAAACAAAGAAAGATTCAGTTTAAAATTTTATTTTATTCAAAAAAAATTTTTTAAATACTTCTAAATATTAAACTTCTTTAGTAGGCACCTAGATAGGTTTTCCGTTTTGAAAATATTCTACCAGAATAAACCTTCTTTTTTTGAACATATAATCTGTGGCTAACCAGTATGGTATATCTATGGACTAACCTCAATACAACATGGCGGGTTCAATGTTTTTCAAACTAATTTTAAAACATTATAGCAACAGTTTTACATATTGAATTTCATTCAAGCTACTCTCTAAATCTTCCCGGCACTTCCCCCAGAACAAACCCCTATTTTCAGCGAAACAGGTGAAGTAATTTTTGAAAAAATCGAGGACGGACAGACAAATATTCATTTTTATATATAGAGATTAATTAACTTTCAAATATCTTTGCTAAATGTTTCGCACAATCTTTTTTCTTGGGATTAAAGTGAAATAATAAAGTTCTTCTTTACAGTTTCACGCCTTCTGTAATCTCCCTCACCCAAAGAAAAGAAATTAAAAATTCCTTTTAAACTTTAGGAGATTGCAGACTATTAAAATTGTTTTGATGTTCAGATACAACTTTAACGAGATTTACCGTGTCCGGAAACTTTTAAAATATGGACTTTTATTTACTGGTCTTCTATTAGCGGGAAGTATAATTCGGAACTAGGTTTCAGAACGGCGAAGCAGTGAACTATGCAAGCTTTTCAGTGTTTTGGTGACGGCGAGGTCTTTAAATCTGGTATGAAACAATTATGCAGCCCTTTTTTATATCCTGAGAATGTTTTAACAAATGGTTACCGTTTTACAAAATAGAAAAAGGTTGCCCTGGAAAATAAAAAAAAAAACATGACTTTTAAATTTTCTCCATTTAAATGAATTTTAATATCGTCCAGGCAAACATAATGCAACTTCAATTTACATGTATCTCAATTGATGATAAATTAGTATGTTTTGCAAATACAAAATGTCAAACAATGTAAATGTCAATGTAATTAATAAAATAAAATAAACAATATAGTAAAATAAAATACAAAAGAAAGAGAAAGGACAACAAAACATTAGAGAGAGACTACAACAGAAAAGTATTATTTGTAAGAGGGAGATAACATTAACATATATGAATAATAATAGATAGTAAATACAATAGTGTATTGGGAACAAAAGTGAGATAATCCTACAATATTAAAGAGCAGCTCTTAATGGAAAATACACTAATTGATTACATAATAATAATTAAATTAATGAGGTAACATAACAACGGTATCCATAACGACATATGAGGTGGATGTTAATAATTGATAAACTATTATAATTAATGTATATTTATGTTCTCTCCCCCTTACACATAACATTTTTCTATGTTGTCTCGCTCTAATGTTTTGTTTTCTTTCTTTTTTTTATAATATTTCACTCTATTGTATTCTGCACCTATACACTCGTATAATCGATAACTCTGTATTATTCTTTAGTTATTATATTTGCCCTGACGAAGCTTCGCCTAAGCGAAACCGGTTTGGCGAAAAATAAAGTATATTTGTGGTTTATAGCAAAGTATTTGTTTTATTTAATAATGAAATATTTTCTTTGAGTTTTGACTTCGCCCTGAATTGGTTTATTTTTCTAAGATAATTAGGAAAGTAAAATAAACAGTACGCATATTTCTCGTACAACGTTCATATTAATGTACCAAAAACTTTTTCTGTTGCTTTTCATTTTCAAAAAGTAAAAGCTTACCGTAAAAATTTAATAATACCTTCGGAACACGAAACAGCTGTCACGCGTAATAATAATTACCCAGCATATTTTTTTAAATAAATAAACACTTATTTTTTTAACTTGAAATTAAAGCAGAGATCTCCAAATTAAATTTGTGTTTCTACCAATCATCACCCGGTGTCACTCTTTGCAATTTACTCCTCTGGAAATATTCCATTCTGTTTGGGCTCAAAATATCATAAAATCTCAATACACATTGTAACATACAAATTAAATCATAGCCCATTGGAACAAATAAGTCGTCAACCACCACTGCTCTAGTGTCTAGACTCTTGACTACTTATTTATGAATACATTATGCCTTAACCGACATCAACAGAATGCATGGCAGTGTGATAAGTCACGTCGCGACACAATTAAATTGATATTATTTTTCGAATGATCGGGAGAGCCTGAGCACAGATTGCAATTATTTTACGCATTAAAACATTATTGGTATAATATATTCTATGAACGTAATTATCACGAAAAGTAATTCTGTACAGCGCCGATAAGACTGCCGCGCCATTATTTACGTTCTCCTACAGATATTATAGATTGGTGAATGTATTGCTATTTATTGTCTTCGAGTTTAATTTGTAGAAGTCCATTTAAATTTAAAGTTTTAAAAAATGTATTCACAATTATATCATTACTTGGTTAAAAAAAATGTTTATTTATAATTAGTTCTGCTAGGTAATTATTATAATTATTATTAAGCGTGACAGGAGTTTCGCCTTTCGTAAGAATTATCAAAGTACGATTTTTTTTATCAAATTTTGACAATATTAATTATTTGGGGTGTAATAACCATTTGAGATTGAGTGGTTACGATTATTGGCTACGAATCCGGAGGTCGCGGGTTCAAATCCCGGCGTGCACAAGTAATTTTTTTTATAATATGTAGTATATTTGCGACACGTTCCAGAGTGGTAGATATTGTTAGTATCGCCCTGGTGAAAGACTACTAAATTTAAAAAATAAAACAATAACTTTGTTTAGATCACTTTTATTTATACGTTTGCCGACCGGGTTTTGCTACTATCGTAGTTTTTTCAGGGGAATTTTATACTGCCCTGAATAAGCTACGGAAGTAGCGAAACCCGGTTGGCAAAATTATAAATAAAAATGATCTAAACAAAGTTATTGTTTTATTTTTTAATAGAAGTAAAATAAGTTCAAAAGTTATTTATAATTTGTTTTGGGGTGTGGAATGGAAAGGGGTAGGGGGGGGGTCGATTTAGTAGAAATGTGTGTTTGTGATTTTACATTAATAAAAGAACAAGAAAAATACTGTATATATGTATAAAGAAGAAATTTAATAGACTGGTGGTAGTATAAGGTGGGTAGGTATCAGAAGTTATAAATATATGCATTAGGCTTAGAAAAACGGTGGGTTAACTGTCGGGGGACCAAGTGTCGGGGGATCAACTGTCGGGTCACCTTAACTTATATATAGAGAAATCTTCTTTTTAACCAAATGTACTTACCTAACAGTAATTCTCGTATTTCTGGTAAAGCATAAAATATACATCCTATATCCTGAATTTGCAAGCCTATTCATTATTCAATAACCTGAGAAATTGTCCTTAGTACAATAAATGTAAGAAAATACTCACCTACTTAGACCGTAAATCGTATTCCCGGAGAGAATATTTCAGTTCCAATATTTCAATACCAATACCTCAATGTCAATATTACAATCCCGATGGTCTAGATTCCAGATAGGCATTTTCTGCTACGCATAATCCTGACTCAAACATCTGCCTCCATGTATAAGAAACAATGCCAATTCGGATAACTTTCTTTCAGAACAAGGGAATTTGTAACCTTGAACTAGACAAACAATAAGCACAAACCACGTATATAAAAATACAACCCATTTGTCGTATATAATAAGGACGTACTTGTGTGCTTTTATGTTGGATGGACTTATGTCGGTGATAATGATTGATGATCATTATTTATTTCGTCTTATTTTATTCTCTTGGAAATTTTTTTTAACTTTCATTCAGGCTTATTCCTAGTAAGGTAACTGAATTGTAAAACAGTACATTCTAAATGTGAAGAAATAATAAATAAACAAAACAAAAATAAATTTATTTCATGATATCGAGATTTCCTATATTCTCTGTTCATCAAAAAAAAACTTTTATAAAAGCAAACGTTTTTGCAAACTTTTTTTTCTGTACTTGCTCTGTGTTCGTATGTTACTAGTGATTTTTTTTTATAAATACAGACATTTTTTTCAACACGCAAAACAAATTTAATTGAAGTTACAATTGAGCGCGGCCGTTAATTGGACGTACTTGTGCAGAAAGCGTCTAACCACAAATATTCAAAATCGACTTGTTCATATTCTCCTATAGACAAACACGATGTCTTTATGTGTTAAAAATATCCACGCTCTAAATGTATACTAATAATAATATACAAAAATTGATAATAACTCTACAAATGCAGTATTATGCCTATTTATTGTAATATTTTCAAACGCCTTCTGCTTGTCTGCTTCATCTTTATGGGTTGGATGCTTTCTGCATAATTACGTTCAATTGTGACCCGCTATCGAATCATTCAAGAAGTGTACCACTGACGTCAGAATGAAATTACTTACCTTAACTTACCATTTGGACGACTGGAGGGAAAGATCACGTGACACCCATTTTGGCATCAGCCTAGTTCACTGTCATCCACGTTTGTTTCGCGTAATTTTGTCTGCGGTAAGCAAATTACAAAATACTTATAAAAGAGTCAAACTAAATACTCTAACAAAATATTAGGTTTTTGTAAAAAAGCCGAACACTTTTTTAAACTTATTTGCTGTTTTACTTAAATTGGCGGCACGCCTAGCTCCCTTATTTTGTCTTTCCCTTGCGTGCTAGGGCATATCTATGTATTATTTTCTCTGCGAAGAGTATCGATTGATGAGATTGATCAGTGTTCAATGACGAACTTTTGCAAATTAATTTGAAATCCTTTTTAATTATACGTTAAGGTTAATTTCTGAGTGCTATTCCTATGAAAAGACGTCTAGCGGGCCACCCCAAACACAAGTGGTAAAAGCAACTCCAGGGGCTATGGACGGATGCCATTGACGTAGCGCAGGACCGGGACGGACCGTAGCTCGCTCGATCAATAAAACCCTATACCAATTCGATATTGACTAAATCCATGATGTTATGTGACGAAAGGATGGCCCTGAGATGAGTTCTAGCTACTCGTCTTATTTCCCTCCATATATTATCCAATTAGGCGATTCTAGCGCCCAAATTAAACCAATCAGATCATAAATTAACAAAACAAGAGCAAGCGACGCGAGCGCCTACGGCGGCTTGGGGCCGCTCCTTGCTGCCCTTGAGACGCATTTTACGCCAGGAGCTCGAAGAGATAACTGCGTCTCTGAAAAGGAGGCGGCTATTTTGTGTTACTAGTTTATTACGGCCAAGTACTAGGCAGGCGGGCTGAATCCCGCAGCTAGACTTGCCACTTGCTGCCAAAGCACTCAACATGGTGCCTTACCAATTAAAAACTAAATAAATTCAGTGCAGAGATGTCCAGCTTTGGCGTCATTGCCAACAAACTCTCGCCATCCGACCAGATCGCCTCATGTAAGCTGATTTTCCATCTCCCCTTATTGTGTTGTTCAAGCCCGTATTACATTTGCATTACCCGGTTAGAGATTCGAATCAGAAAGAGAGAAATTTTACAATAGAATCATGTCTAGAATAGAACCATTTTACTAACTACTCGATTGTACTTAACCTACAATGTTTGTCAGACCTTACAATAAACTCTGAGTATGAAAGAACTTATCTGTAATCATTTAACGTACAATTAGAAACGCCCTCAACCCAATTATAAGATTGCGATCGATCCACGACCCTTGAAAGATGAGAAGCTAATGTCCCTGCCGATCTGAGCTAAGCTAATATCCGGAGCAGACTTCACATCTAAGAGGCCATCTCCAGGGTAAGTTCTGTCGATGTAATTGTCCCCCATAACTTCCCCTTGTAACCTAACCTTCCCCATACCCATCCCCATCCCTTTGTCTGTCCGTTTTATAAACGTCACCCAACGTGGCTTTCCTTTTTACAACGCTGGCTTTCCAACTTAGGGGCTTTCTTCCAACCTAACCCTCCCCATCCCCATCCCTTTTCCTTCTTTTTATAACAATGGTTATTAGGTCGCGTTAGGCGGCATGTGCGAGTACGATTAACGATTGATATAAAATATTTCGACAAGCGGTAGACAAAGATCCGCCTAATCCGGTGACAGATAAGCTTCGGTTAACTGTCAATACACAATACTTTTTGAATAATGTCGTTCGTTAAGCAAAATTACTGGCTTATGAAGGCAGACTACTTAATGTCGTAGAATTGAAAAACGTCATATACGCGATCAATTAAATTAGTTTGAGCTTGGAGAAACTGAATTCAGAGAGTTGTTTAGAATATCACGACTTATGGCAAATCTTATTGATAAATTCACTATTTTGTTTAGTTTAAAAAAGTATATGCGAACTGTTAATGTATATTAAAGTGAGCGGATATATATTTTTTAAATTTTCAATTTATTGGAAAATTGCCCGACTCAAGTATTTGATTCATTTTATCGTGCCATGTCTTCTGGGACGTCCCTCATTCTTCTTCCATTTACATTCGAGTAATATATTCTCCTCACACTTCTTTCTTCGTTCATCCAGTCTGTGTCCAATGACACAATACTGATTATAATGACGGAGGCCAAGGATTTGGGAGTGGTGTTAGACCAGAAGTTTTTTTGACCGCCATATCGAATTAATGGTTTCAAAATACTTGGCTTTATACTCAAAACCTGCAAATATTTTAAAAGGGTAAACCCAATGAAAATGCTACACTTCGCGTATGTACGCAGTTATTTGGAGTATGCTCCTCAAGTTTGGAATCACAGGTACATATCACACGCAGAAAGGATTGGGAAATTGTTGAACAAAATCTACCATACCTCGATTTTCGGGGCTATCGTCCCCACTTGAGTCATGAGCAGTCTGTCACGTTTTTCGGGATTTCGTCACTAGAAAGCCGTAGAAATTCCGCACACGTTCTGTTTTTTTACAAAGAATTGCCACCTCTGTGATAGATTGCCCTGAATTACTTGAACGAATTGAATTAATTCGGGGCACTCAATTAGTGCCTAACAGACAAACCAGACAAAACCACATACTAAACTAATCTCAATGCAACACTAACTCAAAACAAAACACCTTTATTCACCTTTATTCAGACATTTTTAACACTTCATACAGTGAGTTCGGCTTATTAAACTCAGCCCCTTATAATTCCAAACCTAAAATCATTAAATAACATTCACATAATACATATTATTCTACACGGACTAGATTATTTCCCTTCCCCTCCCTCCCATCATCCTAGCCTCATAGGCTAACTTTGTAACTTTTCTTTTTTAATTGAATATTTTAAATACTTAAGTGAAAACCTGTTATTAGTTAATTTTTTTTTTATATTTAAGATCCATAATAATTATTGTAAACTGTTGGTTTTCCAAATAAAATAAAATAAAACATTCTAAACGTCCCTTTCTTAATCTTACTCATTACGCTGGCATCAGCCTTGCATTCTTACTCAGTAAATTAAATTTTAATAAATTGTGTTATTTTCACAAATTATTCATTTAAAATAATACCTAATATATTTGCGGCATGTTTCAGAGAGGTGGTTTACTGTCAGTTTCGACCTGCTGAAAGAATACCATTCGTAATTAAAACGTTGCTTAAAATGCCTACCAACTCAATAAAACATGAATATTATGAACTTGCAAACTATATGAAGACAATTTAAGATAACTGGATATTTATTAAAAAATAAATGCAGGTCGCCTCAGAACAGGAAACCCCAGTGAGGAGGACTGTGAATACTGTGACTTTATACTTGTGTTATAATATTGTGCATTATACTTACATACTCTCTATATAATATGCTTTATACTTCAAATTTAATACTTAAGTCACATACATGTACAATCTTTACATAGAAACTGCCCAAAAACGGGTTTTTGTTCCCAGTTGGGCAGTCAAAGCTTTTTAGTTTTTATTGTTTAATAATGTGTGAAATAAATAAATAAAATAAATAAAAATAAATAAACTGATAAACAATAAAATAAGAAAAAGGCTTTAGCCGTGTTTGGTTACCAGATATGAATAGCCAGGTACTTCCCCACATTCCTTTTCCCTATATCCTTCCGCTCTTCAATACCTTTAGCCTCACAACATGCCCTATTTGGGGATGCCATAGCTTCACTGGCTCCAGGAGGTTGGAAACAGCTGTTACTGTGATATCACATAAAATAAAAATATATACCTCACACTACATACACACACTCGCACTTATGCATTGCACAGTACATCCACATGTAACCCGGTAATGAGAAATATCATAGATACCGCCTTTGTATGGTTTTTAAGATCCGTTAATTGAATTTCACTCTTGTTGCACTAATTACTGTTTCTTTCTATAAAAAAATTAAAAAATATTGATTATGACATCGATTATCACCGACAGTTGATAATGAAAGAGGTTGTCATTGTCAGGAAACGAGGTTATCCCTAGAATGGAAGCAAGGAGTAAAATTTATTCTTTCTAACTTCAAACTAATTTGTCACTGAAGTGACGACCGATCGGGCTATCTTTCTTCGGGATATGCTTTCCTTGAGTTATTTCCTTAGCAATGCGTTTGTCTCCATATTATTAGATTGCTCCTCTTTCTCGTGACTGGGTTAAATATTTTTTTATCTGAGGAAATTTTACATCTCATTGTTTTGTGGGAACTATTAAGTGAAATTTACTGATCGCTTCTCAGACATAATAAACCAATGAATTGTGCATATTTTTGATCAATTTACAATCCGGCACACAAAAAATAGCTATGAAACTTCACTTTGCCGGTTTGCTAACTCAAACAATACCAAAAATGATTTATCTATATACGGGTAGTAAAGAAAATATGTTAGGATTCAAAAGACAAAAATCTTCAAACCGTAATCGTTAAATTCTTCAAAATACATCCCAAAATGTCTGAAAATAGTTGCAGTTATCAGTGAGAGTAATTTTGATAATTTTACTTATAATTGAAGTATGTACGAGTATGTCATATAGAATTTAAAAGATTACGATTTGAGAATTACCGTCTTTTGAAATAATATACATTTTACTAATTACCCTAACTAACTAAATAACCATCACGCCGTTTCTCCGCAGGGGTAGGCAGAGAGGACGGACCGCCAAATAAATCGATCTTGGCATACACTTCTTGCTTCATTCGCATTCATACATCGTCTCATACATGCTCATCTGTTATTCCGACTTCTGACATGGCTCGACTCAAGTATTTGATTTAATTGATCATGCCATGTCTTCCTCGGGCGTCCCCTGCTTCTTCTTCCATTCCCATTCGCGTCATATATTCTCCTTACACTCCTTTCTCCGTTAATTCACTCTAAATGCCCAAACCATCTAAGCGTCCGTTTTTTAATCTTAATCATTATATTAATTACCCGTATAGAATTAACAGATAAATCATTCGTAGTATTTCTTGAGTTAGCAACCCGCAAAGTGGGTATTTTTATCTGCTGATATTTATGTAAAAAAACACGTTTATTATGAATGATCTCAATACTTATTTTCCTAAACAACGAAGGTTAATCAAAAATAGAAGAAAAATGCTTAATTTAAAATGGGAGTAAAAAATACTTCTCGCTTCCGTTCATGAGCTAAGGAAGAACGCTTCCATTCTACAGGTTAATGTTGTAAAATCTAGCAATGATTCAGAGGAAACGTACGAGGTTCTGGAGTATAATTTTATTTTCCCTTTTCTAGCAGGCTTGAGCTACTTTTACTCCAATAAATTGGCTCCAGGTGTACCACACCATCCTACATTACACTGCACGTATTCTACAACAATGCGAATAACGGAAAATTAGAAATGTTATTTAACTAGTCATAAAGTTGCACGCCTTATTTACTGCTTGCAATTTTTTACCGAGTCCATGTTGTTAAATCATAAAATTTAACCTAGTTGCGCATATAAAATCGAGCATTTTCATGAGTTTATAAAGAAAAGGGAAACAATTGAAATAAGCTGCTTTTGATTAAAGAATATGTTATTTCAGTTCTTTAACCCTTTAACGTATTTGATTCTTGATAACAACTTTTCGAATTATTAGAAAAAAATTGGTGGAGTTTTTTGTTCAATATTTTAGTGCGACCTTCACTTGAAACATCATAGTGTCTGTATGGACGTGTTTCTATAAAAATGTCAATTCATGCGCTGTATATAAAGAAATACAGAATTTTATAATTTTTTTTTGTTATTTAAAAATCAGTAATGAAAACTTTAATTTAAAAAAATAATGTGTATGACGCGCAAGTCGAGATCAACCATAATAATAATATTACACAGTACCGTTTTACATAATAAAAATATCATACATTACCGTTTTACATAATAATAATATCATACAGTACCATTTTACATAATAATAATATCACACAGTATCGTTTTACATAATAATAATATCATACAGTACCGTTTTACATAATAATAATATCATTCAGTACCGTTTTACATAATAATAATATCATAAAGTACCGTTTTACATAATAATAATATCACACAGTACCGTTTTACAAAATAATAATATCATACAGTACCGTTTTACATAATAATAATATCATACAGTACCGTTTTACATAATAATAATATCATAAAGTACCGTTTTACATAATAATAATTTCATACAGTACCGTTTCACATAATAATAATATCATACAGTACTATTTTACATAATAATAATATCACACAGTACCGTTTTACATAATAATAATATCATACAGTACTATTTTACATAATAATAATATCATTCAGTTCCGTTTTTTTAAAGATGTAATGAAGGTGCTTTGTATCGTATTTTATAATATGAAGTGTAAGGTAGGTTTTAAGAGGTGATACTATGAATGGAGTGTTATATGTGTCGTGACCACCTCACTAGGAGACCCTGTACTGAGGTGTTCACGTGGATGTATTAAACGTGGTACAAGTATTAATGTGTTTTGATTAGTTTTGTTTTAATGTTTTAGTTTTGCTATATAAATGTAAATTAGGTATAGAATTTGAAGAGAAATACATTTTTTGTTTTGGTTTTGATTACAGTGGGCAAATCAAAAAATAATAATAATAATAAACATGTAATTGTATATCTTTCTGTTCTGTCATTTAGAAATGATTGTATTTTTTTATTATTATATACAGGAAACTTCACCGGTTAATGCAACAAAGCAATAAGTTAATCCATAAAAATCTATTCTATTATATCTGTATGTTTTCCTAAAATAAAAATAAATACCACAACTGCCTCAGGCGATGTCATAATAAACAATAAACACCATTTTATTAAAGAAACAAACTCTACACGGTTACAAGAACGAAAGACAATTTACAGACATTAAGTATATACAAAGTCGGTACCTATTATAATTCTATTACCGGGTGACGTATCTTTGTCGCGCATAAGTGTGGGTGTGTACAATTTACATGTGAGTGTGTATGTAGTGTGAGGTGGTAATCTGTAGTGAAGCGATGAGTAACACATTTGGTAGCAAAAATATATATATATATATATATTTTTTTTTTTTAATGACACCAGGGGCGCTATTCCCGTTCTTTTTCAGGAAGATTTATTACGTTTTTCCTTAGGGTTAAAGCCTTCTTAGTTAACTGCGAAATTCCGGTGAGACATAGTAAAAAGTTCCGAAATAGATTGTTAAGAGATTAATTGAAAACACAAATTGATGAAATATCTTCAAGGGACATAAGATTTTGAACTAAAACTTTTAAAAACAATAACATTATATTGTAATTCATTTTTATTTTATTTTTAAATTTTATAAATAAGCCTTTTAACGAAGAATCACGTTTTATAAAGAGGTACCTACCTCACTAGATAGTCATGACCGATTTTTGTATCTAGTTCTAAAAGTGACATTTGAATTTGTGCCAAAGTGACATTTGAAGAGGTGGGTCATTCCACTTATTTTAAAAACTCGGTTCCAATTCCGAGTTTGACTCATGGACTCGATTCCTTGGACTCGGACTTCGTTCCTTTCGGTCCGTATAGGTCCGCCGTTCCGGAATGAAAAATCGTTCATATTACAATAATGAATAGGGATGCCTTTCGATTTGGACTCCAATCCAAAACCTTTGCCGTACCTTGAGTGTGAGTTCGAAACGAGTGAATCCGAATTTTCGAGCTCGGAATGAGTCCACCGCCTTCGGAATCGAATTCATTTGACTCAGCCGGTCTTACCGACTCTCTTCAATGCCGCGCTTGACGTGAATTGTCAAAAATGTCAACATCTACATAATGCTTAGTAATGTTTACTAGCTAATTATGTTTAAAGTAAATATTAACGTAATTGGTTAAATACTCAATATTGAGTTTTTCTCTTGTTAAAACATCGCAAATATTGACATTTTTGATGAAAGTCGCTCGCTGAATTCAGCTGACAGCTGTCATCCGAGAGAACCGGAATCGTAGTTAAGTAAGAAGGCTTTAACCATAAGGAAAAAGTTAAGGAATCGTCCTTAAAAAGAACGGGAATAGCGCCCCAGATAATCAGAATACAAGATGACATTTGAATTGTTTAGTGTAGAGGGTACGTCTCAAAGGAATGTAAAAAATAATTAAGAACAGAAGCTTGATACAATTTAAACTTTTTATTTAGATTCACTAAATCAGCTACTGTTTGCATTTGTTGCAAAGATTACAATGTACATTGAAACACATTTTAGAGAACAAATAAAAAGAAATACGAGTTTTAGCAAATAATTACCGAAGACTAATATATTTAAATCGTTGTGTACTAATTGTTTTTGTATATAATTCGAAGAACTCCATTTAATTATTGTTTATTAAATTGAACCTAAATCAAAGTTAATATAGTTATTATTAATTTCTGCAAGCATTTTAGTTTTTTATTATTATTGTTATGACAGCTGTTTCGGAGTATAAAGCCATTTTCAAATTAAAAATGGAATTGGTGTTTGAAAATGCCTTGGAACGCTGAAACAGCTTCTACAAGATACATATAGTATTGTAATTTTTTTGTACAGTGCCAGGGAACATTTCTCTCTCTTCATGTGTCAAACTGTGGTTAGAGGTGCATAAATGTGGAGATAATCTTCTCTACCCAGTGAACAGGCTGCCTATTGCTACTGTAGGGCTTTTATTTAATTTATTTCAAAAAATTGTAAACAGTGTTTTATGTGCTAGTGGGACTTGCTGAAACTGCCACAGTAATAAAAAAACTAAAATACTAGCAGAACACAATATTAACAATTTTTTTTAAATAAATCATTGTGATATACGTTCTGGAATATTTTGCTATTAAAATAAAACTAATAATATGATAATATTGGGAAAAATCGTAACCAAACTGTATGGCAGTGATCCAAGGAACTGAATTCTATAGAAATGAGATCTCTGAGGCGTATGTGTTGTAAAAATATGTATGACCGTGTGAAAAATGTGGCGATTCAATTAATTCCCATATTATTGGCATACACATAGGTTAATATTGGGAAGTCTTAAATTTGAAGCATGATATCGATGAAATTGACGAAAATTAAACAGGTCTCATTAGTTCAGTGGTTAAAACGTTGTCCCGGTAAGACGGAGGTCCTGGGTTCGATTCCCAGATGCGGCCGATATCTTTATATTTTCTGTGTATTTTTCTATTTCATGATTCATTTGAGATTTGTTAATACCACATTCCTCAATGAGAAAATATTATTATATCCGATATGATTTTTTTTTTGTTCACCGGCGGCCAAAAGAAAATATATTGTTACATATAACAGCAAATCTTCATTTGCACGGAAAATCTGTAAGATTATTGAACGACTCTGGAAATGCTGATTGCCGATTTTTTTTTCATTTTTAATTTATTAAATTACTTTCAAAGAATTGAGAATGGATTCAATATTTTCAATGATTTCAGACTATCTAGGGTCAGTGGGCCGGTTGTGGCCATTGGGCCGGTTCTGGCCATTTTCAACTTTACAAGTCGAAATATAAGCTAAATAAAATCGAATCTTTTTTTACTCTATGGCAAAATGCATATTTGTCAATGGTCTTCGTTGACAAATGACACAATAAATCTTATTGTTAACAGTTTGTGTTTGGTCGATGCGAATAAGTGTTGCGGAATTTTTTATTGAGATTGTTACCCAAAACCTTAAGGAACCCACCGTAAGTAATTTTAATATATATTTGTAATCCTTTTGATGTTTTATTTGAAAACAAGATGTACCCATTATAAAAGGGTAAAGTAATATGTTTTTGAGGTTATTTTTAGCAAATTGGTTGTTTAAACATGATTTTTCGATGTGGCCATTACTGACACAAGAATTTATACAAATGTATGGGTTGTGGCCACGTTGGTGGCCACAAGTGGCTCCCATACAGTACTAGTTTTGGCCATTATCTAAAAAAATGTACATATCCGCTAATTTTGATATTTTAACTTAATAAATTATTATGTTTCTTCTTCAGAACTGTGAAAATGACTCCGGCAAATAAGAAGAAAGATGCTATTGAGCACTCAAAACGCAAACTTTTTTGTTATTCACCATTGAAATTGATTTTGGCACTCGATGCTATAAAAGGAGGTATGAAGGTATCTACTGCTAGTAAAAACTACAAAGTCCCCCGTAGCACTTTGCGTAACAAAATATGTGGACGTGCACCAGCGGCCTCAGGTCACGTAGGACCACAAGCTGTACTTGGTATAGAAATAGAGATGTCACTAGTCAGATGGATTAAAGATTGTGCCCGGGCAGGTTTTCCAATTAACAGGGAATGTTTATTAGATTCCGTAAAGAAGATTGTTGTTACTGGCAACATCAATACTCCTTTCATCAATAATCGCCCTGGGAGGACATGGTTTGAGTCATTTATGACGAGACATCCTGATTTAAGCAAAAAAACATGCAGAGTACATAAACAAGGCATGCGCATTGATAACCGAAGAAAAAATCAGAAACTGGTTTGAAGAAGTCATTAGTTTGTTAGGACCTACAGTATTTGGAGAGTAAAATTGAACCAAATATGCTTAAAGATTTCAAAGTCACTTACAGCACTGGTATGGATTGGACAGGTTGTACTGAAGGGTTGTTCCTGTATAAAGTATGGCTGGCCTTCAAAGACGATAATACTGCATTGCCAAATACAGATCTTACTTGTATTAATCTAGATCGAGTTACAACGCCTCCAGAAACTCCTGTTATTGAACCTTCATTTCCAATAGCGGTAAACGAAGAAATCCTGGACGTATCAGCATCAACATCTAAAGATATTGTATCCTCTTCTGAGATTGTAGAATTGAATATGCCGACTAATGCCGCAGAATTAGTGAAAAAATGCGTCATATGGCCTGAAAAGAAGACAAATACTACCAGTCGAAAGAGAGAGAATATTCCTTCGGTGTTAACATCAGATAAATGGAAAGATATTATGATGGCTAAGGAAAAGGAGAAAGACAGAAAAGAAGAACAAAAACAGATAAAACTAGCTAAAAAAATAAATAAGAACATTAAAAAAAAGAAACCGACCATTGAAATTTCAGAGACGTCAGAGGAAGAAAATTTGCGTGACACATCTCATTCGGACTGCGAAGACCGGATTCCACAGGTAAAGACGTCGGGTTTCGAAGAACTAGATCGAACACCCCTGGAAGGAGATTATGTCCTGGTTGAATTCAAGAATCCCAAAGCCACTTTTTATTATGTCGGCAAAATATTGCGTTCAAAAGACGAAGACAATGAGTTTGAGATAAGGTACCTGAGAAAACATAATACCACTGGTAGCCAATTCACAATGCCACAAATTCCTGATTTGGCATCTGTTGCTGAGATTGATATTAAAATGATATTGCCACCACCATTGTTTACAGGTACAACCAAAAGGCAAAATTCTTTTTATACTTTCGAAATCGAACTCTCAGGTCTAAATTTGCGCTAAATCTTATTTTTTTATAAGTTTATTGTATAACTTGAATAATAAACATCGATTTATAATCATTACTGTGTTTAATTTAGATAAAAAATGTAAGTTCCCTACATAGATTCATGTGGCCAAAACCGGCACACGGGTGTGGCCAGAACTGATTAAATTGTGGCCACAACTAATGCATGGGTCCAGTTCAATGAAAAAAAAATATTTAAAAATAATTAAAGAACTGTTACTGGATATATTTACATATATTAAAGACAGGTATTTTTATTGTACATT
Source organism: Halesus radiatus (assembly GCA_022606495.2). Lineage (NCBI taxonomy): Eukaryota > Metazoa > Arthropoda > Insecta > Trichoptera > Limnephilidae > Halesus > Halesus radiatus. The sequence goes on from JAHDVE020003881.1 coordinate 60,545, forward strand.
AATGTTGGAAAAATTATAATTTACATTTATGTGCAAGTTTGGTGCTCATTCAAAAACGAAAAAATCCTTAAGGTGGCCACAACCGGCCCACTGACCCTATTTTTGAAACTGATAATACGTGGTGGAATTCCATTATAAAATGTTTCAGCTTCTTAAAGCCATCTTCAGACTGGTGACCAGTCACGGTGAAATAAAATAAAAGTGGAAATAAGTTTTATATGTGTTTTATTATTTCCTTATTTCAGAGGATAATTATTTTCGTAAAATTGATTAAAAAAAAAACTATCAAAACATTACTTTAAAATTCATCACAGTAAATAAGCACTTTTACAATAGATATTAATTCCATTTTAAATATAAATCAGTTTGATTTAATATTTATGAATGGATTGATTTATGCATGAATTCTACATTGTCTGTTTTGGATATTTATTTATTTATTTTTAAATTTAATTATGAAAACAAAAACATTAGCCTCTCATCTCACTAGGACAATCCTGTGTTGAGATGAGCGGCAACACAATTTAATAATAGTCATTAAGTAATAATAAGTAAATAATAATACATGAATTAAAATTTGTAAATATTAATAAGGAAATAATAGCAAATAAATAATAAAAATTAAGTAATAATAAATAAATAATAATAATAAGTAAACAATAATCAGTGTATAGTAAGTAATAAGCATATAATAATACACATTAAATATTAAGTAAATATTAATAAGTAAATAGTAATAAGTACATAATAATAAAAATAAAAATAGTTAAATAATAATATGTAAATAAAATTATGTAAATATTGGTAAGTAAATAATAATATTCAGGTAAAAAAAAATATAAGTAAATAGTAATAAGTAGTAATAAGAATTAAATAGTAATAAGTAAGTAATAGTAAGTAAATAATAATGATAATATCGAGCATACATAAGGCTTCAAAATTGATTACAACATAAGGGATAACATGGATAAAACGAAATCGCCACATGTTTTCTGGTTGCCAAAAGTATTTTCTTTATAAGTTTTTTTTTCTATATTTTGATTTATTGTTCTTTTTCCTTTATCCAATGTTTCGGACAGCGTTGCAGTTTCAATCGTCAGGGCAGAAGTGTAGATTGTTTTTTTTTAATTTATTTTTATAATCCTTTCGTAACTAGTCGGGGCTATAGCAATGCCCCTCATATTTTCTATCTAACCAATAATGCAGCTCGTTGGCCTTATTACTATCACCATATGATGGTTTTATTTATTTTGCTTAATTAAATTATGTTAAATGATTTTTAGAGAACACATCTTAACTGAAAAAACCCTAAGCAGAAAAAAAGAGAAAAATTCAAACAGTTAGTTCTGAAATATTTATTTATTTATTTACGGACCAATGTCCAATTACACAAAATACATGGCACGAAATAAAATAAGCAAGAGCTACAGAAGAAGAACAGCACATACATAATACACGAATGGAGCAATGACAAAAAGAGGACAAAAATATACATTTGAGAGAACATTCAAGTCAAAGCCTAAACGTGGTTTTAGTAGAGTTCATGATTTTAGACATTCCAAATTATAATCTTAGACTTCAACTTTCGTAAAGCCCTACAAAAGTCATTAAGACTGGTAAAAAAAATTTCATGGCCCTGGCTTGAACTGATTTACTCGCTTACTTTTGCATTTTACTGAAGTTACGTATTTTATTCGTAGACTGTGTCCGCTCTGGATTCGGCTGTTCTGTTTCTGTGGATGTGAACATGTTTTTTTTTTCTTAATTTCGTAGTTTCTTATTAATCATTAAGTGATTTATTTAATATCAACAGTACAAATATACCATATACAATAATTACATGTCACAGTTAACTAACTATATGCATATGAATACAGCACAAATAATTTTAAAATGTAACTATTAAATGTGGCATTAGGTCGTACAATGGCATCAGAGAGTACATGAAGACTAAAAGTTCATAAAGGATATAAAATAAAACATATGCGTACATGTAAAACATATAGCAACCTTAAGTAAAATTGCTTTGTATTCACCACTTTATTAATATAAATAATTATGTATTCTATATATTCCTAATGAAGAAAGCATCGCGTTCGAAACATGTGTATATATGTATAATAATAAAATGGTGAATACAAAATAAATTTTAATTATTTTATTACTAATGACGCCACAAAGTGAATACCAATCTTTTGAAGAAATTATAAATTTAATAGCTTGATTGTGCCATTGAACTAATAAAAAAAATAGTTCCACTTTATTAAATGTCTACATTTTATTGCCAAGCTTTAAATACCAAACTTGCTGATAAATGTTTTGAGAAAGTTTTAAACTTTCCCACAATACCTTAAGGATAACTTAAAAGCATCTCTCCAGTGCCGGAACAGGTACAAATTTTAATGGAAAAACTTCTCTGTAACTACATAACCATCCAATTGTATAACATGTAACGATCTATAATTAAACCTCAAATTACGATAGTTTCCACGAATATCGTAGAACGCGTTCCACACAGTAACTTTATACAATTTTCAATAAAATATTATTATTTGGGTGAGGCAATAATAAATGCCAACCTTCCTCATTAAAATATCAAAAAGGTACTAGCACAGTAACAGTTAGGGCTGACTTTCCGCTGAGTTGTGCAAACTGTGGTAGTAGGTTCCAATCGTTCACCAAAACTGTCCCCATTAATTAATAAAACTTCACAAACAACCAAAATACTGCAGGGGAATAACTACAGAATTTTTAAGGGTACATTTTCACAATAAAATATAATTAGAAGCATTATTTTTGAGATATAATATAACTACATATAATATATGCCATTGTGCCTAGTACTTACTCTCTCGGGTCCAAGGTTTTACTTAATGATCATAAATTTTTAATTATACGTATTTTTAATCGTCATGGGGAAACCGCGAATTTTTTTTAAAAATAATTTTTAATGGTCATTTGTAAGCGCGGACACACATACTGGTTTTTTCAGCCCCTTTTATTAAGCCGGTGCTAATTTGTATGGCCACATATATAAAGTGGTACACATACACCGGCCCACAATTCTGCGATCCCGTACAAGGCATGGGACAAAATTAAAAAAAAAATTGAACACGAAAGCCGCAAAAATAATTATCGATTCTGCTAGTTGGCTAACAACTGTATGGTGCTTATTTGCCAAAAACTGAAAGAAAATAATCACATAAACATGATGAATTATTATTATCAGTTTTTTTTGCAGTTTCTTTAAGCGGTTCGTTCAGCTAAATCATTGCACTATTTTATAGCGTTCTTAGAGGATTTTCCATTTTTCTTTTTAAAAAACTTCGAAAAAAAAAGTATATGTAAATTTTACGTTATTACTTTTTTATTTGTTAATTTAATGTAAATCAAAATAAATAATCTTATTATTAAGTTCTGTAATATGTTTAGTTTTTATTATTGTGACGAATTATTCATATGATTTTATTTACTCCCACCCAATTCTAATTTGGACGGGTTTTAAAAAATAATGATTCATTATCGGTAAAACCGATTTAGTTAATAATTAAAATTCTCTATTCTGTGGGGTTTTTACATTTATAATGTGAACACTCTGTTTTTAAATGACAATGTTTCCTTAATTGATTTATTTAAATTTGTTACACTCCTTTGATAATGTGAACATGCTGAGAAGCGGTGAATATATGATATAATTTTCCTTACTTTATTAAATAATGTTAAATTAGGATTATTCGTTAATTTATTAATTTCTAATTTTTCAAGTAACTATATGGGATAGTAATTAAGGAAAAAAATTAAATCTCCTTTTAAAATTGCACTTTACCGGTGTTTCGTTTCGTTTCGCGTTGAGGAAAATACCGGAGAACAGAAACCTAGTACCAGCGGGGTCATAGGTCAGTAGCAAAGGTTCGGTCCAAAGGTCACTTCGCGTTGGCTCCTTCTTTCCCTCATCCATACTAATTTTCAATATTCTTCTCCTCACAGAAATATCTCTGTCGTTCTAAAATATTAAAGTTTTGCAAACAAACTCGAAAAACTGTGGGAAAAATCATCAACAATATTTTATTGAACAACGCAACCTGCTATTTATATTGGATCTAACAAAATTCCAATAATTCAATTATTTCACCGGGAAGCAGAAAAGAGAGAATATTAGATTTGAAAAGTGCAGAATAATTCAATTAAGCCAAGGGTCGGCAAAAGGCGGATATTAAAAATTTCAGATTTCTCCTGCAAAACTGCGATTAAGTGTTAAAGCAACGTTTAACTTCAATAAATGGGGGGAAGCCCCTAGAGGACGAAACACGGAATAGTGTTAATTGAATTTTTAAACTTTGTGATTATTGTGGGTCTGATGTTTGCTGCGATAGCTCAGTGATTTAAGAAGCCGCAGAACGCACAAATTCATTAAAATCTTGATTAGAATCTCGATAATATGCTTAATAACACAGGATGAAAGAGACGACATATGGATTTGCATGAAGCAAAGAGTTTAGGAAAATTTGAATGTGAAGAGAACCATGGAAAGGATTCGGGTGCAATATAATAACGCATATCTCGTGATATTCGGACTCCGAGGCACTGCACTCTATATAAGCAGGAGGGCGAGTTCTCCGATTTGAAGCCATAATAAGAAAGAACCAGGGTGATAGGAATAAGGGATAGGATTATCCAATACTCCTAAAACATTTTCATTGGTGGTTAGTATATAGAGAATATTTAAGAGGGAGAAGCGCGTCAATATGTGTTAGGGCAGAGTTGTGTGACGTTTGATACACTGTGACATCTCTCATAAATCGACGCGACGCTATAAATATCTATTTAAAGTTTAAATTCAATGAAAACGCCAAATGTTATTTGTAAATATTAGTTTGAACCGCCCGTCCTTTGGGTTATTATTCATAAAGCAGGTAGAAGAACAATTCATTAGATTTCGCAATGACAATACGTGTTTACAATATACCAACTTGTATGGGAGAGGCAAATATACCCGAACACATCAGTTCACTTCGGCTGACCTCGAAATACAAAACGAGACGACGCAGGAACAAACTTGACGTATATGAATGTTTTGTGGGTTTCGGGAATTGTGTTTTTGTACCTGAACGTACGGGACATGGCTTGTTGCGTTCAGGCGATAATATAGCGGCCGTATCACGTACGTTCGTATGGGTAGGGGGGTTTTAATATCGTAATATTACAAGGTGTATTTTACTAACTAAGGTGCTTACCTTAAATTATTAAATCCTTTCATGTTCTACCCTGAAACAAAGGATGTCTTTGTATCTCGGTACATGCTTATATTCTCTTCGTACCATGCTTTCTATATTCGTACTGCGGAAGCATAAAATATAGGTTTAATATAATTAATATATGTGGAACACTTGGCTAAAATTACCGCTAGAATATTACAATTTTGGTTAGATTTATCACGGGAGTATTATGTATGGGTACTTGAGCTATAATTATGAAATGAGATGTTCTAGATTATTAGCTAATTTTGGTTTTATTTGAGCGTAATTTACTTTATACCGTCAAAATAGACGATAAAAAGTTTTTGCCATAATCTAAACAAAAAATGTCGATCAATTGAATCATCAAACTAGATTGAAAACCTAATCTAACCCAACCTAGTTCTTTCGAAAAAAAATATCGTTAATTTCTACGTTAAGTAAGATTAGATTTTTGTGCTAGTTTTTATTTCGTTCTTTTAATGACTAATTGACTTTGAAAAGTGTGCTGATTAAAAAAAAAAAACAAATTGATTGGATAATATTAATAACATGCAATGGGAACTTGTACCCGCTAAGCCACTGCAAGTAGCTTGTCAGCAGGAGTTTAGTTCAACAATATTATACAATACAACAGTAAATAACAATCATCATATAAATACAACGTAATAATAAAACGATATGGGTGCATGCATTTTGTAATCAATGTACACAAGTTATAGAAAAAAATCAAATTTAAGAAAAAGAAAACAGCATAACAGTTTTTTATAGAGATACTAGACTCCAATTGGATAATATTGATCTAAATAATATCATAAAAATATCGAAATATAAGCAAGTATTAAACAAATTGAGAAATAAAAACAATAAAACAGTAGTACAGTTTTGTTACAGTGAGGATAGACTTAATATAATAGTAGCACTTAAATAATTTTATAGATACCTGCATACATACTAGATAAGACGATTCAAACATGTGTTGATACATCCGGTCACCATGTAGACCAATGTGGTGTCACAAATTATTTTACAACGAATAAAGCACATTTCACAGCTCCATAGCTTAGGTATACATATTTTTGCTTACTCCTATGGGGAAATGGTGTTTAGAATTAGTTTGTTACTTACTCATTATGAAAACAATGTAGCCAGCTGAAAATTTTTACATAAATCTTAAAATGAAAGACAATAAAAATATACATTCAGGTTTTTGAGTTAAGATTGGATTAGTGTGAGAACAAAATCTTCTAAAAAAAAACAAATAAGAGAATTTTTTTCAAAAAATGTAATGAAAAGAAATAATTTCATATGCGAGGGCTTCCTGTGTTCATGTTTTTTTGCTTTTTTATTATTATTAGCTAAATCCTGTATTCGGAGATGCTTCCCAGAATCAAGGATATACGTAATTTTTTTTTTTATATGCATACACGGTTTTTAAGAAATTCTTCCAAAATACAATATTGTAGATGTTCTGAAAAAGCCTCGTATTTACAAAAACTTTTTTTCTCAACAGATTTTTTTTTTTATTTGGCCCTGAGGGAAATAATTTCGCTCAAGGCCTGTATCATCTTTGGGGATGCTGGTTGAAGGGTCTTTTAGAGGATAGAAAGGAGTGAACTTGGGTCAGTGTGCAAATGTTGGTCGCGCGTTTGGCGTATTTCCCGACTGTGCACCGGTGCCGAAGTGATCAATAACGCTAGTTCCTCAGAGCATATTCCATTAAAATGCCGGTAGAACGAGAACAGTATTCCCAGAATAATGAAACTGTCTATTATCCCCATAATTGAATATTTTAAAGCAATTAAAAAAAAGCATTAATATGTAATGTATTAATTAAATAAAAGTGTATTGTTTTAAAATACGTAAAAATTGGGAAAATATACAGTTTTATCATTAAGGGTTGAGGTTTGTTCAGGCGTTTGCGGCGAATGCATCTTCTCACCAGTTGCGTTGTGGGTCGAATTGGGAGAGGCAAGTTGAGGGAGACCTCTTGACCTCCTTATCCGGACACTCTCGACCCATCGCCTTGCAAGTGAATAAGATTGGATGGTTTATTACGTTCGTCACTCGTGGACACACTGGCCCCCAGATTCCTGCCTACCTGTTATAACATTTTCCTTCCCAGAAATTCCTCTCCTTCCTTTCCTTAAAAAGTCTATCCACACAGCATCCTCAAAGATGACTTAGGACCTGAGGGAAATGGGCCTCCTGCGTCGAGTTATTGTAAAAATGTAAAAAAAATCTCATAAGAAAACATAATTTTGTAGTCACGAAGTTGAGTCAGAAGAGTGACGATATGTTAATCATACGAATGTTTTTTTCTTCAGATCAATCAAATCGATAAAATAGATTCATATTTTTATAAAGTGAAAAAAATATGTTTTAAACTTTTTTCTATTGACTACGCATTTGATGCTGCACACATCGTAGAGAAAATGTCAACTACGTGACGTCATCTGAACCAAAATCTTATAGCACCACTTAGTAAAGAGAGTAGAGTAAACGAAACATGATGCTCGCTCAAGATGGTGCTAAATTTTTTTTTTTTAGAAAACACTCCGAGGACGTAGGTAATTCTTTTAAAAATTGGATTCATCGTTTGTTGGCGGGTGTACATGCGGATTATGAAAGGAAATAAATTGCTCTTGCTAGTTTAAAGCTCGAGTTCTTCTAGAACCTTATGAAAATACTGTGTAGGTGTGTTAGTGTTATAATAATACTACTAATAATTATTCCATTTCATATTCCGTACACATGCCAATAAACAATTTACTGAGATAGGGCTATTTTAAAAAATAGTTTTTATAAAAAGACGAAATTTTTACAAATGTATTGTTTTCTGAAATAAAAGTAAATGTTTTGCTCTCGAAAGTTACTGGAATTCTTCCCGAACGCCATTGTTATAGTACCCATTCGGTTCGTATTCCGTTGTTTTTTCAGGAGATTTTTATTGGAATTTCTCTTTGTTTATATTATATTAGATAAGACAATAGGCTGATAAAACCTTTAGAAAAATGGTACAGACGAGATGAAAGGAATTAAGATTAACGATTCACTGAAGCGATACAAATGTCAAGTTGTTTTGAAAGCTGAAATATTCTAAAAACCATTTAGCAGATTGAATTAATGTTGAAAAAATATTTTTATTTGAAATTAATATCAATAATTTCTGAGAATCGAACTCAGAACCTACCAGATATATAAAATAATGTATAATGAATATTCTAATAAATGTAACGTCAATAGAAAAGGGGGATAAAATAGCAGCTGCAAAAATCATATCATCTCTGAGCTTAAATTTTCTAATAAAACTTTGTTCATCTGAAGCAACCTGCCAGGTAATTATATTTTTCTGTATCTGTTTGTACATAATTGGATAAAGAGTAGGAAGTAATATTTGTACAGCGCCCTTGAGGTGATTTTTCACATAAACGGGGCTATACAAATCATCCAATTATAATAATAATGATTAATATTATTATAAATATGTATAAATAGGTAATAATACAAAAAAAAAATATTGTCGGCATGGGGATTCGAACCCGTGATCTCTGTAACCATCGTCGAAGACCTTATACCTCGACCACGGAGGCCGTCTATAATTTGTATTATGTTATATCTATCTTTTCCTATAAAAGTCACTTGTAAACCTACAGTCGACCCAACCTTGGAAATAAATAACATTATAGTCGTCGTTATTATTTACATATCACAACATAAAATGTACTACAATTACACTAATCATTTTACTTGTCACCTGCTTCCAAATGATAACATTGACGTCAATTATAATGTCGCGCTGCGGCAGGAATCGAACCCCTAAACCCGAAGGACGAAACCGGAATGATGACCGATGCCGTGAAGATTATTTCGCATGGATAAAAAATATTTTCTAGGTAGTTACAAATTGTAAATTCTAACCTTGCTAAACAGAACAGGGCCAACACGTGGACAATACGGAACATAATACCTTCCATTGTGATTGTTAGAAATAATTAACGAGATGGAATTTATTCCATTTAACTTCCAGAGCCAGCCTTTCCCCGCATTTTATAACTCTGCACGTTTAACCATAATTAAATTCGTTGAACACTTTAGATGGAGGTTATTTTGAGAGGGACCTTCGCCTAGCGTTGCTCCAAGATGGTATCTTTTTGATAAATTTTGAAATTTTACACTTTTAAACAAACTGTATGCTTCCTACCTTTTCTTAAAAAATGTCATTGTTTTAAATAAGCAATTCTTCAAATTTTCATTCAAATCATTCAATATTTCAAAAATTTATACTTTCATAATTTCAAACGTACATACATTTAAACTATAAAATTTTCTGTCTTTCTGTCTTCCAATCTTTAAAACATTCAAATATTCAAACATTCAAATATTCTAACATTCATATTTTAAACCTTTCAAACTGTTAAACCGTTGACTTTAAAACGTTCAAACATTCAAACATCAATAAATAATTAAATGACTCTAGAGTTTTACATTTTCTTTTCATTTCCACGTAGGCACAAGGCTGCGGTTAAAGATGTGAAAACTTCTGTCTACACAAAAGCAGTACTATCGTCAATATTTTCATTACACTAAACAACCCCTTCTTGAACGGAGCCTTAAAACATCAAAGTATGCAAATGTGTCAATTCAGATTATAAATATTTAACACTATTTTAACACGTCGTAAAAAATAATGTTTTACCACATTTTATTTTGCCCATTAATGCCATTTTAGAATTAAGAAGGCCTTCGTACTAAATAATCTGTCTTATTCACTAAAAACACTCCGAAATAACTCGAATATTAGAGAAGAATTAGATTGCGCCGCAAGCAGGAATGTTCTCGTTTCATTTTCTGGTTTTCTGACAGATGTGAAATTCTTTCTACAGCTACGCGCAAGCAATATGACATGCCCATTGTTATTCGCTTTTTTAGGCGTATTTAATTATCTTGGGTTCATTCATTTGCGTTCTCGCTTTTTTATTCATTCGTTCCCTTGTGGTCCTATTACTGGACAAGCGTCGTTTAGGAAAAAGATGGAGAGTTAAATTGAGAGACGAATAGATCAACGGCATGTTCTCTACATATATGGCATGCATACGTAGCATACGTCTTTCAATCACTATCTACATTTATGCATATAATTTTTAAAAATTACTTAAAAGTCAACAGTTCTTGGTTTTTCTGTTGTTGTTTATGATGGGTAAATTCTTCCATTAAATGTTAGACCACTTCTTTTTTCAGTATCAAATTTACAAAAATATGTTTTTGTACCAAAGACACGGTTCATTCTCAGTCCAATAATTATTATTTTATCAAATAAAACAACACTCAGTTTAAACCACTAATTTTATTTACATTAACACCAACCGGTTTCGCTTATCTCAAGCCTCATCAAGGTAAAACTTAAAATTATAGTATACATATAGTTGGAATATACAAAAGGAAGGAAACGGAATATAAAACGAAACAATGGAATAAATAAATTAGTGGTTAATGGAGAGTGGATTAAAAATAAATTGGTGCTTTAGAACAAAGTATTTGTTTTATTTAATCAATATGTCGAACCACAAAGTAATTGCTTTCTAAGAAAATTATTTTACGTTTTACGTCACTACTTATGAGTTGTACATTATAAAATAGGTAGTAAAATAATGCACATATTTCAGACATTGTAAACACAAATGTAAAATTAGACTAGAAATATCCTAAACATATTCCGATTCATGGGGAAACAAATCATATATAATTAGATTCATAATTTAAATAATCTCCTAATGATGATGAAAAATATTTTTAGAATTGGAGGTAACTGAATAGTTAATTACCCGGAATTGTAATACCTTTTTTCAACACTAATAAAATGCAACGATGAACTGTAGGCAGTTAAAATTTGAAAATCGCATTACTTTTTTGTTTTAATCACTTTTGTTTGTGAATCATAAATTGGACACTATCAACGAAGTTATGAATAAAATTATTACTTTATTTATTTTACGGACACCATTAATGAATGATTTTAAAATATTCAGTTATTAAACAATTCGTAAATTAGGCAATGTTCGAACGCGCGCTCCCGCTTACTAGGCTCATTGTGGACTTAGATACATGTAATTTTTCAATCAATATTCATGTATCTAATATAAAATTACACATTGAAACATAATTTTTGTCCCAGATTTAAATTATCGCAAGCTTATCGAATATCTGAATTATGTTCTTTCTATGTTAATTTGACGGCAAAGTACAATTTCAAGTTTTCTCAGCCACGGGTTTGATCAGATTTGCTTTTCGCGATTCCTGTTTTGATTCAATAGGGGAGTAGGAGTTGAATTTATTATAAATTTAGGTCATATTTAAGTGAAAACGACGCAGTTGTATGATCGTTATCGCACTGGAATTGCATCGTAAAACACCGCGCGTATTGGCTTCCTGATCGTAATACGTAATAATTTTCGAGGTCATTTCAAATTTCCAAATTTCGGCATTAAATTATGGCAAGGTCGTACTTTTTATTTCTAGAAAACTTGTTTGTGCTTTCCTGTTATTTTATTACGTATTGTGGGGATGTTAGGGAGAGGGACGTCGGAGAGGGATTATTTATTAATTAGAAACATAATATTATTATGCAACATTACAAACATAATGTTTTTAAAGAGAAAAATATATATATATTTTTTAAATTTACATGCGCTTTTCAAAATCAAATAAAGAATACCACTTTTTCTTACCATCCTACCTATATTTTACAAAACACTAAAATAATGTATGGCAGTGATGCATGGAATTGGCAGAGGAAGGATGAAAGTAAACTGAATGCCGTAGAAAAGAGAAATGAAACGAGCCATGAAACCATGTATGATCGTCTGAAAAATATCGAGATTCGTAAAGAATGCAAGGCTGGTGTAAGCGTTATGAGCAAGATAAAGTGACGCTTAGATGGTTTGGGCATGTAGAGCGAATGAACGGAGAAAGGAGTGTAAGGCGCGAATATGAATGGAAGAAGAAGCAGGGGACGCCCGAAAAAGACATGGCATGATCAATTAAATGAAATACTTGAGTCGGGCCATGTCAGAAGTCGGAATAATAGAAGAGAATGTATGAATGTGAATGAAGCAAGAAGTTAGTTAGTCTAAAATAATTTAAAAAACGTGGAGAAAAATAATTGTAATCATGTCTCGTTGCATTTTTTTTTAATAAACTTAACAAAAGTATTGTAATCCATAATTAAAACAAAATTAATAATGTTCATATTCTTTTTTTTTTGAAAATTTCTTCTGGGCATTTCAAAGAAGAACCTGTATTTTTTTAATTTTATAATTTCCCTCGAGGCCTATATTGTCTTTGGTGATGTTGTGTGGAGGGTCTTTTAGAGGATAGCAATGAGTGACCCTTGGTCTTGAAGAGACCCTTGTTGTGGGAGAGAGGAAACACAGAGGCCGGCAGATCATTCTACAGCCGACCTGTTGAACACAAGAACGAGTCGTCAAAGAAACGCGTTCTCATGTGACAAAAGTCAACCGTGTGCAAATTTTGGCCGCGCGTTTGGCGTATTTCCCGACTATGCACTGGTACCGAAGGCATAAAAGACGCTAGTTCCTCAGAGCGTCTTTCATTAAAATACCGGTAGAACCTTCCAGAGTGGAAGATACTCTCAGTATCGCCCTGGTGAAAGACCACCATTCAGAATTGAAACGTTGCTTGAAATGGCTTTTAGCCGTGTTTGGTGACCAGATCTGAATAGACAGGTATTCCCCACTCCCTCTTCCCCTTCTCCTTCCCCTCCCCAATATCTTCAGCCTCACAACATTTCCCCAATTGGGAATGCCATAGTCTCACTGGCTCCAGACGGTTGGGAGCAGTTGGGACTCTTGTGAGGTATTCATATAAAAAAAAAAAACAAGGACAGCATTCCCACCTGACGTCTGTGCTCCAAAAATTGCAATCCGTTTGTTAAGATAGGCGAACGAATGCCCGTTTCTGCACAGAGTCAACTTCTACAATGGGGCGCACATAAGTATAGTATTTTTCAAAAAATACTGTGCATAAGGATGTAGTATTTTTTGAAAATATTCAAAATTTTAAAATATATTGTAAAAACGCATGTAGGACGGTCTGAAATGTATTTGTTTAAAATTTGATTTTGATAAATGATTAACGTATTATGCCTAGCGTATTGCGAAAAGTATCATCATTACTTCGAATTAATAAAAAAAATTCCACCAGAGCCCCCCACCTCACCCCCTTAAAAAATAGTAAAGTTATATACATTTTTAACTCATCCTTAAGAAAATTAATGTAAAATTATAAAAAATAACAATTTTTTTTTGTCAGAATAGCTTTGGACCTTTTGTGGACTGCACGCCGGGGAGGTATACTATTTCCCCAATGATATTCTTGTGCGTGCCTAAAATGTTTATTGGCCCGTTTATCACTGGATAAGTACGTAAATCATTGCTAAAACTTAGGCTTCCTAATTTGACCGCTTAAGCCGCTAATTGGAACTAGTTGCTGCACTGTGACCATTACTAACTACTAGTGGCAAATCCCATCCCTCAAATTTGAAATTTACGTAAATAATTGTAGCTAAAATTTACGTAAATTCGTAAATTGTGTACTCTTCTTGCATGTCGACGATATTAATTGATAGAGGTTGATTTTCAATCTCTAGCAGTCTGAACAAGAATTTATAGATCCAATGTTAGAACGTATTATGTTTTTAAGGGTTAGTTCGTCATAATTTCATGAATAATGCACTGATTTCAGCAAAACAAACACTATTTTTTATTCGCGTATGAAACCATGCTGATTGGTGTGTGGATTTTAATAAAAAATAATAAAAGACGTGTAAAAATAAACATCGCATAGACATGACAGCATGGTTGTGAAAAAAAAACCGCAAACAGTGCTCGTAATCATTTCAGGCACTTGACATTTACGTAAATAAATGCATACGTTAATCTTGGTAACATTTACCTAAATTGCCTACTTTTATCAGTGTGGACTTCAATGATTCATAGAGCGATGAAGAATGTTAATGATATCAATTGTTAAAAGATGATTTTCAAACTAAACCAGTCTAAAGTGGAATTATCAATATGAGAACATAGTTTGTTTTCAATGGTTAGTTATAATTTTGTGAATAATAAATGAATTTAAAATAATTTTGTATTCATCACTTCGAAAGCATCGCTTTTGAAACATCTAGATATTTGTATATTAATAAAGTGATGAATACAAAATATATTTTTTAATTTATTTATTAATAATGACACCACAAAGTAAATACCAACCTTTTGAAGAAATTCATGAATAACAAAATGATTCCAGCAAAATAAAAATTAATTACTATTAGGTTACTCGCATACGGAACCATGGGGGTTTGTGTGGAAGACTTTATCGAAAATCACATGTTCGTCTATTAAAATCATAGACAAAATGTGTAATAATGGTGATATCTATATTGTCTATGCTTACGACCTATGTATGGATTATTGCAATGCTCATCATAAAGCTTTATTCTGTACAGATAAACCGGCCCTATAATAACTCTAACTAACTAACTGACCTTCACACCGTTTCCCCGCAGGAGTGAGCAGAGAGGTCGGACCGCCAAACAACTCGATATTCGCATACACTTCTTGCTTCATTCACATTCATACAACGCCTCATACATTCTCTTCTGTTATTCCGACTTCTGACATGTCCCGACTCAAGTATTCGATTAACTTGATCGTGCTATGTCTTCCTCGGATGTCCCCGGCTTCTTATTCAATTCACATTTGGGTCACATACTCTCCTTACACGCCTTTCTTCGTTCATTCGCTCTGCATGCCCGAACCATCTAAGCGTCCCTCTCTTAATCTTGCTCATTACGCATACATCAGCCTTGCATTATTTACTAATCTCAACATTTTTCAAACGATCATACATGGTTTTACCACACATTCGTCTCAGAGATCTCATTTCTACAGCATTCAGTCTGCTTTCATCCTTCCTCTTCCATTTCCTTGCCTATAACTGCCATACATCAGGGTTGGAATCAGCACTCCATTGTGGACTGCTAGTTTCGCTTCTTTGGACAACTTTTTGTTTGCGCCAACCGCGGTCAGTCCTTCGTTAGTCGAATTTCCTGCATTCACCCTTCTTTCAATATCCCTATCACTCCCAATATAATTAATAATAATTGCCGCAAAATTGAGAAAAAGTTTTGCTAGTTTTCTGCACTCCCATTATATTATTAACCATCTGTGTATTTGAAAAAAAAAATGTAATGGCTATGTATAATTCCACCGGATATGCAGATTCCCCCAATCAGTCGAATTAATGCTTAATCTGATAATTAAAATAACACTTACCTGAACTTTGTTCATTATTGTGCTTTATACTGCAAAATGTTCGCGGCGGAGAATTAATACAGAAGTACTGCATGAAATACACAACCTTTACCTTGTGAGATTTTCCCACATTAATTCTTGTAAAAGCCAGGCTTTATTTCGATGGCCCTATGTATTTTGTAAGATTAGAAATGTTCCCGGTTAAGCCTTCTGAAATTCCTCCCCGTCACTTACCCACCCCTCATTCCCTGGTACTCTGTCGCTTCCTATGAACTGTCGGAAGTTACAATAAAGCTGACTTATAAATTTTTAACAAATGTATGGTTGTACAAGACCCATAAATAGTTGGCTGGTTGATGGTATAGCCTAGTGAGTATGTCGGTCTGCCCGATGCCCGCATTCCTCCTTCAGACCTGTTAACCGCTCTAAACAGCTGAGCTATTGCTATAATCTCTTTATACTATAATTAATAATTTATAATCATCATTAGATGCCACGCATCGCTAAAAAATGTCGTATTCTGAAAATACTTTTACGTCATCTGTTCCACACATAGTAACGGCACGTTCTACAGTGGTAGATACTCTCTGTATCGCCCTGGTGAAAGACCACTATTCCGAATCGTGATCTGATCGCCAACCTTCCTATTTCACTTATCATTCCCCTCTCTTCAGCCTCGCAATATCACCCCATCTCCTGCAACGTGAAATCATATTATTTACAAATCTGGCATATCAATTAGAGCATGCTGAGTATAGAACTGTTGTGATTTTTGTAAAATACCGATTATTACTAAACTTGTAAGCCGTCAAAATATTTATATATTTAATATCAACGGAATAATTGCATGACACAATTAACTACAAGTACAGGAATATAGCACAAAAAGTAACTATTGTGGCATAAGGTCGTACAATGACATCAGAGAGTACATAAAGAATAAAAGTTCATTGAGGATATAAAAGATATACATACATATAAAACGGATGCCGTCAATGGGTCAGCGACCCAACTCACGATGCAGGTGGGACTTTGGATATTTTTGTTTCAAAGTCATGCGGCCCGTCCCTGGTAGCAGATAGCGTGGATGTGGGATTATCAGATCACCGGCTAATTCGCACTGAGATCGATTTTAACCCACCGAAAATCCCTTACGTAACTATCTCATCAAGAGCATGGCATAGTTTTAACTTTGAAGACTTCCTCATAGATCTAAAGGCCTCCACGCTTTGCACACAAAGCGCTTGGGAAACAGAATCTCCTACCAAACTGGCAGATGATTACAACACCGTACTCTCAACCCTTTTAAATAAATATGCTCCAACTTCTACAAAAACTCGGCGAGTTCGAAAATCTGACGACTGGTTTGATGAAGAATGTCGAAATCAGAAGAGAGTAATGCGGAAATTGGAGAGGTCCTACAGATAGTCAGGGGTTACCTCACGAAACGATTGAATACAGGCTCAAAAAGAGTACACAATCTTAATTCGTTCAAAAAGGTCTGAATATTGGACAAATAGGATTCACTCAGAACGTATAAATCCGCCTCGTCTTTGGAACTCGGTTAAGACAGTTTTTGCCGATGTTCGTGCACAAAATACTATTGACATCGCTCCGGATATCTTTTCCAAGTTTTTTCTCGAAAAAATTGAGTTCATACGCGCGCTAACAATTGCCGCCCCACCGCCATCTTTTACAAAAAATAATGGCGGGACGTTATCTGCCTTCAAATCTACAACCCTCGAAGAAGTGAGGAAGTTAATACTCGCTTCACCGAACAAACAGTGCGCACTCGATCCTTTACCAACATGGTTACTAAAGAAGTGTTCTTTTAGTAACCATTCCTAGTTCAACTCTTTAATAAGTCATTTAACATTGGTGATTTTCCAAAATCACTAAAAGCAGCTATTGTAATTACATTATTAAAAAAACCGCAATTGGACGCTGAAGATCTTTTAAATTACCGATCCGTTTCAAATCTTCCATTTATATCTAAAATCTTAGAAAAAATTACTGCTTTACAGATAATAAGTCACTTAAATTCAAATAAATTGTTAACTAAATATCAATCTGCATACAGAAGGTTCCACTCAACGGAAACTGGATTACTAGGCGTTTTGTCGGATATAACTCTGGCCATAGAGTCGGGTAAGCTGGCACTTCTTTCAGTCTTAGACATGAGTGCCGCTTTTGATACGATTGACCACGATTTCCTTATCACACGTTTAGAAGAATCTTTTGGTTTAAAGTTTAAACTGTGGCGTTAAGAATTGGCTGACATCGTATTTAACCAATCGTTTATAAGCATTGAAGATGTGGCAAAACCAATCAAAATATGCAACCCTTTCATCTGGAGTACCCCAGGGGTCCGTTCTGGGCCCTCTGCTGTTTATCATTTTCACAAATGATGTAGCTAAAATAATAGAATCGTTTGGTCTTTTGGTCTGACGACCAGCAAGTTTATATCTACTGCTTACGAGAAGAAATAGACATACTAAAATCTCGCATAGCTGAGTGTCTAGAAGCAATAACTCGCTGGATGACCTCAAATAGACTGAAGCTGAATCCGTCAAAAACTGAGTTTCTCTGGACTGCCACAAGCAGACGTCAGCATATCATTGATAACTCCCCAATAAATATTTCAGGAAGTGACATTACTACGAAGATGTGTGATTAAGTGTGTTAAATTACTCGGTGTCAATCTGGATGCAGACTTTTCCCTTAAAAGACAAGTAAACAGAACTAATAAATAAAGGCAGTACGGAGTAACCTGCCAACAGAGGCAACTACACTGCTTGTCAATTCGTACGTTGTGTCACGTCTAGATTACTGCAACGGAATATATGCGAGTCTCCCCAAATACCAAATTAACAAATTGCAATCAGTATTCAACGCTGAAGCAAGACTTATCACCGGCGTATCTAAATATTCTCACATTTTAAAGCATCTAAAAAATCTCCACTGGCTCAAATGTCCTGAAAGAATCCAGTTCAAGCTCTGCTGGATGGTATTTAAGTCATTTAACGGAATGGCTCCGGCTTACTTATCAGAACTGTGTATTCCCGAAAATATCAACTCACGGCAGTCCACCCTTAGGTTAGCAGCGTCATCAGCTATCGGCAGGTTGAAGGAACCAAAGCGCACCCCTAATACCAAGTTCGGTGATCGTGCTTTCGGAGTGTCAGGACCTAAAGCCTGGAATGAACTGCCGCATGACTTAAGAATTATCAAAGACTCAGAACAGAATTCAGAACTAAACTTAAAACACATCTTTTCAGACAATCGTATCCATAAATTGAAAAAATTCACCTGTAAATTGCTTAGCTAGGCTAGCCGGTTGGTAGTTACCTAAAGTCATTAAATAAATAAAAATAAAAATAATATAAAAAATTCACCCATCGGTGCGCAAATGCGTCCACAGCCCGCAACACTGTAAATAACCAAAGTGTAAAATAAAATAAAAAAGTTAATATTTATTAAAAGCTTCTTACGCTTTTTAAGGTAATTTTATAGATATTTTCGAGTCCTGAAATTCATTTTATGAATACTTTCCAGTCCTAAAAACTATAAGTATTTCAATAAATACCAACTCTTCTTGTGCCACCAATCATCTAATAAATGTAACATCAATAGAAAGGGAGAAACAAATAACCATCTAAAACTATCATCTCTATAATTTTGTAAGTATGTTTTTCAGTGCCTGTGTGTACATAATTAGTTATTTATTGAAATATTTATAATTTTTAGGACAAAGCGTAAAAAGCTCTTAATAGATATT
Source organism: Halesus radiatus (assembly GCA_022606495.2). Lineage (NCBI taxonomy): Eukaryota > Metazoa > Arthropoda > Insecta > Trichoptera > Limnephilidae > Halesus > Halesus radiatus. The sequence continues at coordinate 79,891 of JAHDVE020003881.1, forward strand.
AACATTTTTTATTTATTTTT
>JAHDVE020003882.1:0-92691 GCA_022606495.2 Halesus radiatus
ATCTCCAAATTTTCAGATGCTTTATTGACATTTTCCCTTTAACACTTTAGTATGAAATTTTATTTTCCGTTTTCCGCACTTTGAATCTTAATACTTCTTCTAATATTTGTTCTAAAACATCTTTGAAAGGTAAAAACCATATTATTAAACAAAAGAAGAGAATACTGCACGGAGTCAATACATGGAAAAAAATATAATTCATTGCGATGTTCTTTGACACACCTAATGACTTGTTCGTTGACACACTTTGCCTTAATGATTTTAATAACATTTTCCATAACTTCAGTCCCGTGTACATATTTATAAGCCCACCATTTTGAAGTCATTACTGTTATACAAGTTACCGTTAGCTGGGGAGGGTTTTTCAATTTCATTTGCAATAAGCGTCCATAGGGATGTTGCGCGGCCAAATTGGTAAACACCGTTTGGTGGAGTAGGAGTATGTCGCCAGGCCTATACCACCGGGCGTAATAACCACTCGTGCCAAGCGGGGTCACTTTATTCAATTAGGCCACAGGCACAGGCATAGGCTAGACAGGACGCCAACTGGTTGCAGCCATTTTGACACATGCGAATGTGGAACTAGAAAATATATATATGGAGAGAAATTAATACATCGGGAACACATGTAGTATTGATCGCTGACAACATTTTGTGAGTATGTATCACTGCTCTGAATTTACGCGCGGAATGCCTGTCGAACAATTTTGACACAAATCACCATCTCTGTGATCTCAGCCGTTTTCCTTCCGATAATTTCAGAACGTTCAAAAACAACGATTTGTTTCTTCTCTCTAAAAAGAAAATGAAAATTTAAAATCGTGTTGTAGCCAAGCACTGTCATTTAAACATTATTTTTTATTAAACCGTACCAGGGCTCAATTGAACTGTGACTTTTTTTGACAAACCTTGACACCAATTAAGAAATATTGTTAATTTATCTAAAAAGATAAACACATCTCATATGTTCGATAGTATTCTAACGCATTTCTAAGATAACGCATCTTTAAATAAGGCATTTTGTTCTATATTTTTCATATAAAATCATCGTATACGTGTCTGGTCTCTACAAGGTCTCTAGGGAATTGCAATTAATATTTGGTGTCATGACGAATCTTAAAGCATTTGTTTTCAGTGCTTCACACATTTGTGTGTAGAGAAAATAATAATTACAACATTTACACTTACTTACTGTACTGTACGTGAACGGCGCCTAATAGTTTAGCATCTAGACGTTTTGTACCTACACCTATACGCTGGGAGCTGGGAGCCGTATGAAGTGGAGTATGAGCTCATGAACTACTAGTCGACTTTTAATATGTGTCGGCTTTTAAATGAGACGTCGTTGTACGAACATATTGAGCTGGTTCCATGACTTCCGCTCTTAACAAAATCAGTCATAACCCATCGCTAATCTTGTGGCATTTCTATCATCACGACCCGGACAATACCTCGACAGCGCAGCTTTGATCTTACCCGCGATTAGAATATAATTATCGTAAATTCAAAAGATGTATAGTGACTATTAAAATAGTGTCGAAAATCTTTCGTTATTCCACATTTCTTCACAATCTAAATCGATCGATAGCTATCGTAATATCTTCAGTGTCATTAATAAAACTTATTTAGGCCCGTGGATATTAGCTGTTTCATTCCATCAAATGTATAAATGATTTTAATATTGATTTATTTATTGTATAATAAACGCCCTATATGGGCTTTTATATATAAAGTTAGTTTTAATAAACAAGTGTAAAACACATCACAGTAGGTTCATAGATAATATATAGAACAAATACAGGAATAACATAGTGTTAGTATCGGTCTAAGTAATGAGTTCCAGGGGCGAATAATAAAAACATACCTAACATTCACTGTTACTTATACTCTAGACACATATATTAATAATTATTGAGGATGTATGCAATAATCATTTGTTTGTATTTGTATTCCGAGCAGTTGAAAATATCTACTATATCTGAATATGTATTACTTACTGTCTGGAGTCTAGATACCAATGAATGTGTGGATGATTCTCAGTCCTGAAATTATTCATACAGTTGAAAAAAATTTTAGACCCAGTAGTTCTAGTTGGAATATTAAATGTAATTAAGCTGACAATATCAGAGCTGTCTATTTAACATTGTGTGTAATAATAATAATATTGTGTTAAGTACATTAAATTCACTTAAATCGGATATAATGAAGAAAAAAAACAATCTAACCAAAAGAGTGCCTCTTGACTATGAATAGAAAAAAAACCTATCTTCCTATAGCATAGATAGGTATCAGTTATCGCCTGTTCTTTAGACAGAAAAATATGTTTAAAATTGTTACGCAAACTTTTTAGAATGTTGCCATTGTTGTCAAAAAGTGCTGATATTAGTTAGCCTGTAAAAAAATGTTACATATAAGATTTAACTGCGCGTTCAGTATTTTATTTCTGTTGATAGTTAAAGCATTCTAATAAAGTGATACATTCGATATTGTAAAAGAAAACGTATTCTAGACCGAAAGAACATCTTTCTTAAAAATTCTTAGGTGAGAAAATTGTAAGATCCAATAGTTTTTGTTGGTACACTTGAATATCTGACGGTTAAGATTCTGTTGATCAGGGTAACTAAGTTAAATTATAAATAAATAAGATTTAATTATATTGGTTTTAGTATCAGTAATACGAAATTAGTTGTAAGTCGTTAGGGAGATTTAAAATTTTTTGAAATAAAATTACTATGTTTACATCACTTTATATACTTTTTGCCGACCGGGTTTCGCTACAACTGTAGCTTTTTCAGGGTAGTATGCTAATAAACTATGATGCACAAGTATTTAGATTGTTACAAAAGGATGGGCAGAGGCCTTGGGAGGGTGGGAGTAAGTAGCGGACTGGGAAGTGAATGCAGTTTATTGATTGGAAATATTTTAAGTATAGGGCTTTTATTTAATTATAATGTCACATAAAAAAGTTGAAAATACAGTACTGTATTTTCACGTGAAGCGCATGGATTTGCGGTTTCATAAATTAACGTTATCACAATTTAGATAACGCAATTACAATTGATTTGCTCAAATATGCAGGGGTAAAGTAGGAAGGGTAAGATAGGATACAAGGCCTTACCCTTGATCCCTATTTCTCCACAAGCCTGTCCTTTGGCCGTCGACGCACTGAGCACATAAATAAAATAATAAGAGTTCACCATAAATACAAAAAAACACAGACGATATTCATCTGCGGCCGGATGATAATCTGGTAGATCGCGGCGGTTACAAATAGAATATAAATATTGTGGCGGATTTCGAGTGCAAATTAATGCGTAGTGAACGAAATCACAACGGTCATGATGCGGGTTAACAAGTAAATGAGATAATTTCTCAGATAAAATATTTTTTCTAAGATTGCATGTTTTTTAGTAAATGGTTAGTTGAAAAGTACCGTCGACTTGATTTTTCTTTAAAACGTCACTTTATAATACAAATTTAACACCCTTTCTAATATTATTTCGAGCTTCTCTATCCACCATAATAAAAAAAATGATATGGTTAGATGGAATTAAGAATTGCATTTTATTTTATTTATATTATTATTAACTCTCCTTATTAAGAACATGAAAAAGTTGCGAACACCGAGCTATAAAAAATCACCCCTATCCACCCACCCCCCATTAGAACCACCCAGCCCGTCTGGATTCTCAATAAAACTTCCTCCCCCAGATGTTATTTTCATCTGCTGCGCGGGTTGCCATGGCGACGATAATTGAATGGTTAATTTTGAAAATGTTTTCGTTTGTTTTACGAGTGTACACGGAGCCGGGTGATTGGTTTATGTAAGACGTAAACCTATTGATTAAGCCAAGCCTCGTGTAGGCTTATATAAAATAAGGTTACACTTCATATACGAGAAAAGTAATCAAATATATAAACGGAGACACAAAAACATCCTTCGAGAAATATGAAAACAAATCAAAGGCCCGAAATAATTTCATTACAAAGATTGCTTCGCATATTTAAAAAAAATACTAATTCAAAAATTTTTCACTAAAAATTACCCCAATACATAAAGATTTTTTTCTTATATTACTTTGACTTTGTCAATTACTCCCTCTGTTTAAATTATTTTGGCACGTGACGGCCGTTTTGTTTTTCCAAGGTAAACGTTTGGTAATTTGCATCTTGAAAAGTGTAAAAGCTGTCTCATTTAAAAGTAATCGAAAACCAAGCAATAGAATAATTACAGAAGCCAGTTTTTGATTTAATTCAACATATATGTATATAGATTTTTACAGATGAGACATAAAAATATTAATATTTTAATTTCGGTTAAAAACATACAAATCATGCATGAACCATATCTCGGACAGCGATCATATATGAACACGAATTTAGAATGTTTTTTAAAATTATTTTTTATTTATTAGAAACACACACAAAACATTTGCATAAAAGCATCACACTTAATATCGGTGTGTAAATATCTCGAATAAATATGTTTACAACATGTGTGGTGTACGCAACAAAGTTTATTAATTATTCAGTTACAAATAACAATTTTAATTTACCTATTACACTGAAACTCGGTGAGTGCAAAAACACGGTAGTGCAATAACGAAAAAAACAAAGAAATATAGATGTTAAAATGTTGAAGGCAAAATAATGTCTCTAAAAAGGTTCAAAGATTTTACTTGCTTCAAATTGAATTTTATATTTTTATTTTATTTATGAAGACATAAAAAAATCATCGTCCATGGCTTTTTGTATTGAGATTTTAAATGCATTTATGGAATTTGAGAAAATGTCAATGTTGCGATGTTTACATAACGAATAGTGTGATCTTACTCACTCAGTTACTATCAACTAGATTATTAACAATTTTCTAAAACATAGTCAAATCATAGTCTATTCTTCTTTTTTGAAGGCTCTCAAATATATACGGATTACAATTTTTTTCCGTTTTCGTGATTTACCGGAAAAATTAATTAATTAATTAGAAGTTAATTGCGTTTATTTTTTTTTATCGATAAATAAACCTGATACTAATGACTTTTTTTACTTAAAGAGTTATAACCAGATAGTTTTTTTTTATAGACAGAGTTGGAATTTATTCAACCAAAGACGGTGGGACTCACCACAGCCACATTTTACCACAAATAATTCACTCAGCAACTGCATCACTTGAAATTTATTTCAGAACAAACTATATTAAATTTCATGTGCTCCGTAAGCTAAACCGATATTGAAAGATATTAAATGTAAAAATTTCACACCCCGTGGCAGAGTTCCAACAAAATGGCAGCTTCCGACTCGTTACACGGTACAAGTAAATACCATCGCTAAACAAAATACAAAGTAGACGACGCCATGTTCCCCCCATTCCAGTGCACCCCATTCTATCGCAAAGGGATATAGTTATATAATGATAGAGATGTAGTGCATGCGATATTGGTAGTATTTAATCACAATAAGAACAAAAATAAAAAAGCAAAAAAAATATTTGATAATACTTTATTGTAATTTGGCTTCTGAAGGACAATCTACAAAATGTAATTTAATGTGTATCTAAAAATTTGAAATATTTGGACGTATCAGCTACGTCTACTTTCTAACTTATTTACATTTGCAATTCAACACCTGAAGCGATTAATATCGACTATGTTAGTACATTCAACGATGCGTTGATTTTTGCTTTTGGAATCATTTTAAATCAAAAATTCAATACATTATTGTAAAAATAACTGTCTCTTAAAGGACTAGAGTTTTAAACTTACGATAACAATTAATTCCGTTTCATATTCAGCATGTACACCCGCCAACAAACAATTTATATCATTATTTAAAAGCACTAAGTGCCAAAAGCGTTTGTTTTTTTTCTAAAATATTTCAATTAGCGCCATCTGTGAGCGTGTGTCACGTTTCGTTTACCCTTAGTATAATACATTTGTTTATTGATAATTAATCCTACTCCTTACTCGAGTCTTAGTTCTTCACCGCCCCAGTAATTTATACAGTCAATAATTTATAATATACCGATGTCTACTGTCCATCCAGCTACCGCCTTAATACTTATATCGATTTAAAATTAATAAATTATACCATTTTTAAGTTTATGGGCAGTTCTAATTCCCATAGAGGTTTGTATCCCCACTATATTTATGATATAAGGTCAGACCTTTCCATCATTATTAAGTTTCTTTTTTTTTACCTGATCGAGTAATACCCTCAACGATTCACCTGTCGTTGGTTACGTGCACCAGATCTAAATAATTGTTTATAGAGATTCATTAAACTTCCCCCCATCCACAACGACGGGAAAACCCCAACCTCAACCACCCCCTCTGAATATGAACCATCCTGGAATAATGTGAATATTTTTGCGAGTTTAGCAAAATACCGATATTTTAATAAAACATATTCGGCAAAGTGACTTTATTTAGGAAGAATAATTAATAAAAATACTAGTATATTTATCAATAAAATGACATTTCTCATTTATCACTGTAATTGAAGGAATAATTTTCCACGGTTTTTACGCTGTTTGACAAAGATGTTTAAAATAGGTGTGTAGTTGTTCTTAAATCACTGGCAATATTAAATACACTGGAACTTTATATGTAAGGTAGATCATTTTGAAATTACAATGTGAAAAGTTTATTTGCGTTAAAATTCAAAGAAAATTGTTTTCTTTACTTCAAGACACACCATGTGCTAAATGGAATTACTTAACATTTTCGTAAAATATTAATTAACTCGTGGTTGGAGATAAAATAGAGAGTGTGGAGTGCGCAAATTATTAAGACACTCACTCCTCTTTCTTCCTTACGCTTCCGTCTAACTAGCTTGATTTTCACACTACCATTTTGTAAGTTTTCAATTAACTTACTTTAGCACATTTGGGTTGAGCTTATTTTCGTAGACGTAATATGTAAATAATAATTAGTAAATAACTTCTAGAAGAATTTAATGCACTGTTTCGATGTTCAACAGTAGAATGGAAGCGTTCTTCCTTAACCCATTAATTAAAGTGAGAAGTATGTATAAATTCTATTTTAAATAAGTCATATTTCTCCTAACTAACATTCACACCGTTTCCCCTCAGGGGTAGGCAGAGAAGATGGACCGCCAAACAATTCGATCTTGGCATACACTTCTTGCTTCATTCACTTTCATACAGTGTCTCATACATTCTCTTCTGTTATTCCGACTTCTGACATGGCCCGACCCAAGTATTTGACTCACCTGATCGTGCCATGTCTTCTTCTTCCATTCACATTCGCGTCATATATTCTCCTTACACTCCTCTCTTCGTTCATTCGCTCTACATGCGCAAACCATCTAAGCGTCCATTTCTTGATCTTGCTCACTACGCTTACATCGTTTTTCTTCTTTTTCTCCTATCCTTGATTAATATTTATTATTCAGGGTGATAAATATTGCGATAGCTCATAATAAACTTATAAAATACGGATAATTCAATCATTATTGTGTCTGAGAAGCGATAAATTTCACTGAATAATTCCCACCATTCAATGATATGTACATTTTTCCCAGTGAAAAAATATTGAACTTACCTAAGAGAAAAGGGCGCAACCTGCTACTATGAAGATAAATGCATTGCCGAGGAAATAACTCAAGAAAATCATATCTTGAAAGCTAACGTGATCGGTCGGTACAAAAATTTGTTTGAAGTTGTACATAATAAATTTTACTCCTTGCTTCTATTCTATGGTTAGTGGTGGTCTCTCACAAGGGCGATACCTAGAGTAGTGCCTTCTCTGGAACTGGGTGTTTTGATTAATAAATTATAATATTATTATTCTAGACGGACAAATGTTCTCTAAACGCGGAAAACAATTGAACATATAGCACGGTAGGGGTAGCATATTCTATGAAAGACGAATGAGACGAGGAATTAAAGCATCGTCCAAATGTGTCTTGACCGGAGAAGAGAAGGAAAGGTATCCCGCAAATGAGATGGATTGACACCCTGAAGATATCTGCCGGCTTTAGGTGAGTGACATTTTAGATGGTCATAGCTTGACGCCAGAAGGCTGACGTAGAAGAATAAAATGATGAAATGTTATGTTCGTCATTTTACTGAAGGTTAATATACTAAATCATGTCTATTTTACGATATGTAACTATTCAAATAATAACTGGATATATGAACATTTATCTAGTTTACAATAAAGTTAATTAAGAGGTACAATTTTTTTTGAAAAATGTTAAAAAATACAAATTTATAAATACATTTTTTTTCTTTGAACAAAAAACGCAGTTTACATTAACATTGTTTTTAACAATATTAATAATTTTTTCCATTAATTTGGAAAAACAGGATGAAAGTAAAATGAATATCATTATTACGTACATTAATTAAGGGAAATGAAAAATGATTGGAAATAAACATTGTTTGAAAATTTATGAGAATATTGTCTGAAAACGGCATGAATACTCAATGAAAATTAAAATATGGAGACCCGCATACAAATTAAAAAAAAAAAGGTTTAGTGGAATGGTAAGGAAGAACTGCAATTGCCGGTTTCGATATCGAATAACTAATAAATAAAAATAAAAAACCAAAGAATAACTGTTCGCCGCAAATGGTTGATGGAGACATTTTTTAAACGAACTATCTAAGTGCTTAATTGAAATGTGAATTTACCATAAATGTATTATTTATTTTACCCCTAAAGTTTAAATAAACCTACGGTATTCAATACTATGAAACAATACCTCTTTTATTTTTTGATACCGGGAAGATATGTCCATTATGTGCCATGCATATGATAAAACAGTGCACGATTTTCGTTTTCCCTTCCTAGTTTGCTTGAACCCTGAAACGTGTTCTCTCGTTCGTCGTCCAGATTTGTTGACTGCATATAAGCGTGGGGTGATAATATGATGTGTATACTGCCAACTTTGTCTCAAAATTTAGCTCAGCTTTCCTTATCACCGAGCTGTAGAAAGGACGCCGTACACCGCTTGCCTCACCTATTCTACGATAATTTTTTTTCGTTTTCCTAGGTATCGCTCGAGAATTCTACCTGAAGGTATTAGTTAATCATTCCTTTCCCATAAATAGCTAAACGTATTTATTCATTATCAATATGGATATAATTAATGCCCTACGCGACACACGAGTTCCAGAAATACTGTGCACGTGCGAGCTAAACTTGAGGCATGCTCGCGAATATCGCTTTGGAAAGTTTCGCTGAGGTTTCAACATTCATCCAAAGCTCGGGCAATTAAGCTTTCTAAGTAATTATGAGACGATTCACCTTCGCTGATATTCGGTAGGGCAACTTTATTAGTTGGTAAATTGTAGCATATCGTAGGAGTTACTTATTTCGTCATCTCATTTTTATTATTTTTATTTTTATGTGAGCACCGCACAAGAGCCCTAACTGCTCCCACCCGTCTGAAGCCAGTCAGACTATGTCATCCCCTAACGGGGTATGTTCAATATTGTGAGGCTGAAGATACTGGGAAAGAGAATAAGACGGGGAAAAGGATGGTAGGGGAGTATCTGGATATTTAGATCTGATCACCAAAGACGGCTAAAGCTATTTCAAGCAACGTTTCAATTCTGAATGGTGGTCTTTCACCAAAGCGATACTGACAGTATCTACCACTCTGGAACGTGCCGCAAATATAATACATATTATTTTTAATTAATGAATTGTAAAATAACACAATTTAACCAAATAAAACTTAATCATATAAGACTGTCATATTGGCATAATTTACATTATTTTACATATGTACGTATCAAAATATTATTTAGTGTTTTTTAGCTAACAATAGCCTTAGAAAACCCTTCTTCTCCGGAGTGGTAGACATTCTCAGTAATACCCCGTCGCCCTGGTGAGAGACCACCATTTAGAATCGAGCTTTCTGTATTAGAATTAAGTAACCAGACCTGTATATAGTCAGGTTCTTACAGCCTTCCCATTTCCCATAGTCTTTCTTTACTTACTACCTTTAACCTCACAACTTATCCCACATTAGTCACAGGCTCCGGATACGGGAACCTGGAACTGTTGTGTTGTTAAATCACACGAAATAAAATTCTAATAAAATGTTGTCATTGTTCCAGCACTTCTCCCAGCATGCGTGGCAGGTGGGGCGGGGGGGGCGTTCCCCTGGCCTGGCTGCTCTTGCTGGGGGCGCTGCCCTGGCTGCCGCCCACCGCAGCCCTGCGCTGCGAGCGGACGCCCGAGGGCCGCATGGGCGGGCGGGCGCGCATTGATGGGCGATACTTCATCAAGGTGTCGGGCATCTCAGACAGCTATGTGCCCAACTCGGTCTATACAGGTAATATTTTTTTTATTAACATTACTTAACAAACTTCCTTTTCAAGGTCATCGGTTTTTGATAAAATTGTAGTGTAGTTTCCACACCAGTTCAACCGCAAATAATGGATAAACAGATTGATGCGCCAACAAATCAACCGGAACAACAGCCGTCCATAGTCATTTTACCTGAGATAATCCAACGAGCAATACGCAACATGGCAGGAGGTAAATCTGCAGGTCACGATGGACTTGTCATAGAACACGTAAAACATGCGGGGGGTACGTAACAACTCTGCTGGCCTCTCTCTTCACCGCTATGATCGGACTCGGACACATTCCGACAGAAATGTCTAAAACCATAATAATACCGATCCCCAAAAGCCGTCAATTAAACCTGACATCATCCGTTAATTACAGGCCCATATCTGTTGCCACAATAACTGCAAGAATCTTTGAAAAAGTCATCTTACATTTAACCGAAGACAAGCTCAATACAGAGGACTCCCAAATGGGCTTCAAAGCTGGATGCTCAACTGATACAGCCATATATAGTATGAAACAAACAATTGAATATTATAAAGCCAGAAAAACAACGGTATACGCATGCTTCCTAGACTTGAGCAAAGCTTTTGACAGGGTTAGTCATAATAAGTTGTGGGAAAAACTAACCGAACGACAAGTACCACCGCAAATTGTTAATATATTAAGTACATGGTACAACCAACAGGAAAACTTCATCAGATGGAATGACAGCCTATCAGAAGCAGCTCAATTAAAGTGCGGCGTTAGACAAGGAGGCTCAATGTCCCCAGTGCTGTTCAATGTATACATGGATGAACTGAAAACTCTGAAGGAAACAAGAATCGGATGCCACATTGCTGGGGTATGTATGAACAATATCAGCTATGCAGATGACATGGTCATACTTGCCCCATCGGTAAGAGCTATGAGAAAACTTCTAGACATATGTGAATCGTACGTTATTAGTCACGGGCTAATGTATAATGCAAAAAATCATCACTGCTGATTTTCAAAGCAAATACGGGTCCTGCTGTCATTCCGCCCATACGTCTCGGCGGAGCCAATCCTGAAATCTGCAGCGAAATCAAATACTTGGGGCATGTCATCACTGATGACCTAAATGATAAAAATGACATAGAACGCCAAAGAAGAGCGCTGTGCGTACGCGCCAACATGCTCGCCAGAAGATTTAATAGGTGCAGTTCTCCGGTAAAAAAGCAACTATTCCAGACATACTGCATGAGCTTTTACACTAGCGAACTATGGACTAGATACACACAAGGCGTCATGGACACACTCCGAGTGCAATATAACCATGCTTACAGGGCGCTGTTCGGCCTCCCTTGGAGATGCAGCGCCTCGCAGATGTTCGCAGAGGGAAGGGTGCATGGGTTCGCTGCTTTGATGCGCCACAGAATAGCCGGGACGAGTCAGCGCTACCGGAGATCGGAAAACACTCTTGTCCAGGCCGTCGCCCAGTGGCATGGCGCGCCCCTACATCGTAGATGGAGAACTTCCCTCAGGCCATTGTAGCATAAGTGTTAAATATGTTATTTTAATTTAATTTATTTTTAATTTTTTGTTTTTATATTATATTTCTACAATGTGTAATTTTCTATTCTTAAAATGTATTCTTTTTATATGGCAGACAGAGTATTGCACTCACTGCTTTGTTTTGCTGAAATAAAACATTATTATTATTATTATTATTATTTATCCAAGTTTCAAACCACTGATTTAGCCTACTGTATTTTTTACAAAGAGATGTCGCCTTTAACCGAATATCTGAGAGATGATCGACGATACTCATGATGTGTTTTAAACATTCCTAAATACAGAAAAGAAGCAATTCAAAATAATGACATGTTCAACATTCACCCGTTAGATTTCACATGAGATCCAAGTGCTGATTTAAAAGATATATTATTTCTGTAAATATTATTTTTGCCACTAATGGCACATATCTTTTTATGAGCGAGTTATTCATTAAATTTCCTGTCGTAATGCCCAAATTCGTGTTTATACTCGTATAATCGAGTTGAATATCTATCGAAAGAACGAACATCACATAAAAATCCCGAAACGGTGTTTTTTTTTCGTTTGAATTATATTTGATAAAATATCATTCTTACTGTATAAATATGGTACTATGGTATATGGATGGCAAGAAGCGAATGATTACAAGATATCACATAAGATCAACACTCATTTTGGTAACACCACGGCGATTTCACAAAAATAACGACATTATCAACCAGGCGCTCGTACGGTTTTCTCGAAGGGAATCTTTAAAAAAAACTTTAACCTCTTTTTGATGAAGGCATCCTTCTCCGTACCGCATTTTTCACTAAATACATTAAACCCTATTCCATTTTTTACATTATTTTGTGAGTTTTTACACTTAGGGTACTTTGAATCTTCATAAATCCGTGTGTTTGCCGGGGCGTAACGTGTAAACGTGAACGCTAAAGACTTTATGTGCGCGAAATACCGCTTTAAAAGCAGATTTAGATCCCCTGAGAGATTTCTGAGACACCGCGTGGGTTAGCCTTACTTTTGTAAACGCAGTTTGTATCTTGTGGGAAAGATTAACGCTGACAAATCGGAACTTTCCCCGTTAATCTGTGCTTGGGCAGGTTAATGCTCGAAACCGTCTACTTAGTCTTCGTTACGCGCACACACAATTATGTATTCCGGTCTAACTAATTAACCATGACAAAATTAGAGTTCAGGAAATAATGCCCTTAGAGAACACACTCACGCAGGGGCAGAACCATTTCCCTCCGCGTTACTTGTTACTTATTCACCAACGAATAATTGAGCACTGTTCTGTAGAAAGAAGCTAGTGAATATTAAAGTCAATGAGATGTATGAGCAATATGTTGTGTGGCTTTTGCTTCCTCCTTAAGCCAAATATTTGGACAGTCTTACCGTGTTCGGCAGGTCGCAGTTTCCATCATCTGTCTCGATGATGGCCACTTGGCTGTTTGAAAATTTGGAGAGAAGAGAGCGTAACGTGGATCAATACCCATTTGAGTCAACATATTGATACTTGTCGTTAAAATCTTAAATTACATTGGATGTCTTGGTATCACAACATAGTCTACAGCCAAATCAAAAAAAGCTACTGATTTTTTAATTTATCAAATATAGAAATCAATCTGACAGTTCTTCATTCAAGATGGTTTATCATATAAATGAAACCTCGCACAAAATCGTTTAGTTTTTTTTTATTCATTTAGATGACATCAAACAAATATAAATAAAAAAAACTGTTTTGCGAATATTGATTTCATAGTCAACTACATGAACTTGTTCCCAAACTGCAATTTTGTGCATCAATAATATTAATATAGTGGTTGTGATTGTTATTTATACTCATCTTTTCGTAAGTGAATTGTTGTTAGTCGGAATTATTTTGAATAGTGATGTATATTTTCAATTTTAAAAAAAATCAAACTGGCCAGCATTTTATGTAAAGATCCCCTTTCATCCCGCTTTGCTCTTTATTAAGATTTAGTTACATATTGTATGCCATATTTACTGTATAATTATTTGCAGGGTCGTTTGCTATTTATTCATTTGACAAAATAGTTACATGTATTATAATATGAACATAATATACCTTACCCACAAGTGATAATATATAATTAAGAATTACAAATTAAACTTGAAAAATCATGACGTTAAAAATTGCACTTTACGTGCTTATTTCGTCACTTCCTTCTTAAATTTCAAAATATTCTCCTCTTTTTTTTTTCAATACATAATAATTATTAATAACAATTCCCAATATTAATGATAAAAAGTGACGATATTTAATACTTTTTTAATGGTTTCTCTTAGGTAGGCACAGCTTTTCATCCTTTATGAACTGCTCGCCACTCCTTACTATAATAGCCATATTAAGTAAATGATCATGCCCACTGCTCAAAATTACGTAAAAGCTATCAAATAGTACAAACAAAAATTATCAAATAATTTCTTTAGCTTTTCCGGACAACAGAATCAATTAACTTTAATAATAACGGCAACAAATAATACAGAATTGCTAATTCATAAGCCAAACAGATGGGAAGATTCGTCCGAATCCTCGGTCTAAAAGTAGAAACCTACTTCCATTGGAAACGTCCCGTCAATATAAATGGTCGCTTTTTTAAGCTCTTAGAAAAATCATATATGGTACTGACTTGTGACGTAACATACAAAAATACTCGAACGTGATCGACTCTTAAAATATGTGTTGTTACCATCGCTACTAAGAAGTGAAGAAATATATTGTTTCCTTCAGATATTCATTCATGTTTTCAGGTTGTGTATTTCTCACTTCAAATATCGAGGGCTTTTCAAGGGTTCCATTCTTTGAAGCGAGTGCACGGCTTCGTATGGTTTCACCGGTGCTCGCGTGTTTGCACGCTATTGTATAGTGTATTTTCACAACGAGTGGTTGGTACTAAAGAGTAAGAAGTTTTGGTAACACAATGACTGGCGTTTATCTGCTATGTAAATAATAAAACATACAGTTTATTTAGATTGGTAACATCGTTGACATTCAAAAATTTAAAGATTAAAATAACTTTAAGCAACTCTTAAGGTTAACTATAACGCTTTAAAGTTTACTCTCCATTTGTTAAGAATCCTGGATTTAGCACTGATTTTTTTACCATACAATGGTATTTTAATTCGGCTTAGATGGCAATAAAAATGGTATCTACCACAACTTAGTCGATTATGTAAAATCAAATAAAATCGAAAATTATCAGTGTTCAAATTTTTTTGAATACCTTATGGAACCTTATAAACCCCATAGTAATATAATTGATAATATTAACGACTCTTAGAATGAAACATGAAACATGAAACCGAAAAAAGCAAAGAAAAATATAACGGTAGCAGCTGGGACTGGAACCCAGGACCTCATGGTCTATTCGGAACTATATATTTTTTATCAAAAAATATTACAATGAGGTTTTTAAGCTTCAATAAGTTATTCAAGAAAAAAATTATTCGTACACTTCTAGAAAAAGTCAACAGATGTTCCATATGAATAAAATGGGATAGGTTTATCCGAGATACTATCTAATGATTCACAAATAAATTCGGGTTATAATCTTGTAGTCATAAAAAGGTAAAAGCCAAAATATATGGGAATTAATTGAAGATGAATATCAATACATGAACAGTTCGTAAGAAATCGAAAATACTGATAAAAATTACGGGACGGATTGGGGTAGTTATAGCCCAGTGGATTACAGCGCAAAGTCCCGGATAAACCAAGTCCTGAGTTCGAGTCTCAGCTGCTACTGTTATATTTTTCTTTTCTGTGTCGTTCGGTTTCACCTTTCATTCCAAGAGTTAATAATATTCTCTTCGATGATTAAATAATAAATTATTTTATGGAAACTACTATTTTAATAAATGTCTAAATATCTACGTGTATCGAAACCAATGGTTCCTTCCCATAATGTATACATACTTTTTCAATAAATTAAATAATAATAAAAAATATTATTTGGGTTTAAACCACCATTTTACTATATAAACATCTAAATGTTTCAAAATAAAATATACGTAAGCAGCAGCAATGCTGTGTGAAGAGGTGATCAGTGGTGCCCTTACCTGCTTTGAAGCCCCACTGTTATTCTTGTATACTGTTCTCTGATGCTCTACAAACCCCCTTTCCAGGATTCTAGCCTAGACTTTTTCTGCTTGGCTAAAAAGTGCGATTGCTCAGTACTTGGAACATACTTTCTTATCCCGTTTTTTTTAAATATTGGGACTCTAAATCCTCTCCTCCAGGCTTTTGGGGCCTTATCCGTATTCCAAGCAACCAAAAAACTCGCGTTAACCACCCGAAGCCTCGATTGTTGAGAGTTTTTAATATTTCAGATATTTTATCTTTGATGGAATTAAATTACTAGTTTAACTTCTTCCAATGAAATGTCGCCCTCTTTGTCATTTTCTGGGTGATTTTGGACATCCCTGTCTAGGAAGTTCAGAAACTTCTCGAAGTATCCTTTCCGTCTAATGAGAATTTCATTTTCCTCCCTCAGAAGGTTCCCTGCCTCATCCTTGGTGCACCCAGTTGAGGTAGAATTTCTCTAACGAAGATCGTTTTTGAGATGAATAAAATTGATTTCCAGATAAAGTTTCACGATGCCCACCGTTGTCGGTATTTTTTTGAGAAAAAAACTTTTTGTATATGGATAAACACAATATTGGTATTCAACCAGTATAAGGCTGTTAATAAATTTGAGTGTAAAAGGCAATAAAAATGAGAAGGACGAACATAATACTAATATGATTTTGTTATCTTTGCTACTTTGTATCCTAGAACAAATAAACATATTTTTACTATGGTGACCATTATCCAAAGTTATCTTTTGATTATTTGAGCGTATTATTACCCACGCACTGGTAAAAAATAATAAGGACATATGGTAAGACATACATGGGTAGGCCTCCATGGTCGAGGAATAAGCTCTCGACTGCAAATCCGAAGGCCGCGGGTTCAAAGGTTCAAATCCCGGATTGCGCTAGTAAATTTTATTTAATTAAATTGTGTTGTTTTGCAATTAATTAATTTAAAATAATATGTAGTATATTTGCGGACGTTCCAGAGTGGAAGATACTTTCAGTATCGTCCTAGTGAAATAACACCATTCAGAATTGAAAGATTGCTTGACATTTCAAGCAACCTTTCAATTCTGCTTTAGCCGTATTCGGTAACTAGATCTGAATTGCCAGGTATTTCCCCGCCTCCCTCTTCCTCACAACATTCCCCAATTGGGGATGCCATAGTCTCACTGGATACAGGCGGTTGGGAAACCAAATCAAATTTTTATTAGTGTTTTTTTAGAATACGATTAAAATTATACTCTGTTCTAGCATATCGCTTCAGTGTATGAGACATTTTTAGGTGAATAACTGACTGTAAACCTTATATTTTATGCACTGCAGTAGTGCCAAATCACATTATTTTGTTAAATAAATAAGAATTAGTTTGTTTTCTTCAATAAATATAAAATTACTTTGTCAATTTAAATAAAATTAATGAGAAATATTTTCTCTTTTTTAATAGATGTAAAATTAAGCAGATGTGTCATTTATACGGATAAGAAATATTGTGGGTATTTTTTTCCTCTCATCAGTATATTTTGTATCCTTCCTGATGAGGGAAACTTCACTTCCGAAACATGTTGATGTATATATATTAAATGATGGTTCACAAAAAATATTTTTTATTATTTGGGAAATATGATTAATATTTTGATTAAGCCACTATTTAATATATAAATATAAACTTGTTTTGGAAGCAAAATTTTAGAAATTAGAAAAAGTGTTAATAGTCAATTAAACATTTATTAATAAACAAACAAAAAAACTATTTAAATAGGCCCGTCTTAAATTTATTTTTACATTAATACCTATATTTAGAATAATTTTAAAAACATACTGATAATCACGATTATTATTATTTTATTCATTGCAACTCGTTAGTTCCTTTATTTTGTTAAAAAAAAAAACTTTTTTAACACAATATTTTTAATTTCTAATTTAAATTTATTATTTAATACATAATAACAGTTTTTTTAATTTTTTCAATTATTTTTACATTTTTAATTAATTAATAATCTACGTTCATCACTTAATTTTAATTTTTGTTTATATTTGTAATTGGTCTCTTCTGACGTTATTTTTTTGTTCTGTTTCTTATTTGTCTAGTCTTGTCATTATTTCTCAACATACTGTGTATCCCGGTAAGGGAAGCTTTACTTCCGAAACGTGTTGATATTTGTATTTTAAGTAGCGGTTTAAACAAAATATTTCCCTTTCATTTTAAGAATTAAATTATCTCCCCTTAGAAAAAAGGATTCACATTACAGTTTTTCTTAGTAACAATCCTCACCGTACTATACATATAAGGAAAAAATAAAGATGTATCATGTCTATAAAAAATGTTACACGTGAGTAAACAAAGAAGTTGTTTTGCTGCTACAAAATTTGGAATACAAAAAACGTTTATAACATTTTTTTACCTGTTCCATAAAAAAACATTTTTCACTGCCTACGAAAATATAAATATAACGAATAGCTTTATTAAATTTCCCCGGTCGAATGGAATATTTTTTTCTGAAAAATGCCTCCAGGTGTAGCTTTATGCTTTACACATTATGAGAAGGTAAAAGGATGTATATTTTTCATTAGCTACTTCCGTAATGCGTTGGGGGAGGTGGAGAGGGAAGGGTCGGGGTGGTGGGAGATAGGGGTTGGGGGGGTGTATGGCTCGTGGCCCACCCTAGCGATAAGGGTGGACTAATTTCTGCCGCTACGCACTTCGTGTGCAGAATACAAG
Organism: Halesus radiatus; assembly: GCA_022606495.2. Classification (NCBI taxonomy): domain Eukaryota; kingdom Metazoa; phylum Arthropoda; class Insecta; order Trichoptera; family Limnephilidae; genus Halesus; species Halesus radiatus. The sequence continues at coordinate 18,667 of JAHDVE020003882.1, forward strand.
ATTGGCGTTGACTAATGTTCATGCATAACAGTAACTTTTGTTAGGTTGCTGGGATTTGTGACATCGTTAAAGTCGATGGTTTATCGCAGGTGTCATGTTTAGTACAATCTTTTTTTAGTCTATTTATCATCAGAGTCTTAGAACTAACACATTATTAAGACAATAAGTTACATTTATGACATGTACATTATGTCATCGACTAGTTCGTAATCCAAAGGTTTTATACATCATGTAATTTTATATTGGTTAAAATCTACATATAATATGATTTAGAATTATGGCTAAATGGTTAAATTACTATTGTTTATTAATTGTACATAATATAATAACCGCATAACCGTTGGTCTTATAAAAAAAATCTTTACCTATATCATTTTCAACTGCAAAATGCGTACCGTAACACTGTCGGGAATATTGGTAAGCGGAAATGCAGCGATGACTTTAAAAATATGCGCAGGAAAACGGTAAGGCTTTGCTCAAAACAGGAAACATTGGCCAGACAGGAAGGAGGCCTTTACCCAACAACGGGTCCACCCGTTGTGCTTATGTTCATAGCCGCTTCAATTTAGGTAAAATCACTTATTGGCATTATTTTCAATTACTTTATAAGGTTTGTTTTGTATAATTAATAAATAATTATCAACATGTTTCAAAACCAATGGTTCCTTCGTCAGGATAAAAAGTATACTAATAGAATATTGTCATAAGCATATACGTATTGTTATGAAGCAAGTCCCTAACAACTAAAGTTGACAAACCGCAGACCAGGAATTAACCATAAGTAAACATGAGTTGTCTATGACCGCTTCATTTGGGAGGGGGAGGGGGTAGGCCGACGGCGGGGGAGGGAGTTGGAAGGACAGAGGAGAGCCATTCTGGTCTGGAGAGCCGACCTGTCCGCTGCCCTACCTGTCGCCAGCGCCGGTTCCGTTCCAATTTACTTATTTATTTATCTCCCCTTTTTGCTTTTAGATAAAACTGAAATCATTTAAACTCACTCAAATTCATTATATCCTTTAATAATCCGAAGGCGTCCACAGAAAGGTTAAAGCTTTTCCTAGAGCCTTTAAATTCAGCTATAAAAATATAGACCTGACTGCCAGGTATTTGGTTTATAGCAGAATTTAAATGAAGCAGTCATAGACAACTCATGTTTATTTATGGTTAATTCCTGGTCTGCGGTTTGTCAACTTTAGTTGTTAGGGACTTGCTTCATAACACTTCCCCGTCAACGCAAATAAAAACCCTCCCCTCGTAATGTAGGTTTTTAGGATATTAACCCCCTTAAAGTGAAACCCCGATTAACTATAGGCAAAAGAAAAGTCGTCCACATAGAGATTCAGCATTAAAAACCTAGGCCGCAAAGGTACATGTTTTACATAGTGAAATACAGTGTTCATTATTATAAAAATAGGTCGGAGTGATCGGGCATCCTTGGCGCCTCGAACGTCTATATCTGCATCTCTCCATGCGAAGATTGAAGCCGTTTTTCCCATCCTGGAAATTGGAGCTAGGATCACAACCCTCAGCCATGATGAAAAGACTCAAGATGAAGCAACAACATGAAAGCAAAATAATATAAATATTAGAAATATACAATTAATAGGCATTCGTGGGATTGAGAAGCGAAACGATACTAAGATGAATTAACTTTACCTACTTATGCAGGCCAATGAAAAAGAATAATAAATTTTATATAGAGAAAGGTGGTTTCACAGAGGGCGAGCGAAATTATTTGAAGTATCACTATTTGCAAAAGAGAATTAGTTTTATAGAATTATATATATATATATATATATATATGTTATAGGGATGGAATTGAAAGGCACTCAAGGGTAATTATCTCGTTGTGATTCTGTAATTGACCACGACACCCTGGCGTCTTTAGATATGCATACGATATATATATATATATATATTTATGTTATAAGATTGCAATGTACGAATATCTTTTGAAAGACACTCAAGGGCAATTATCTCGTCGTGATTCTGTAATTGACCACAACACCCTGGCGTCTTTAGATATGCATACGATATATATATATTATATGTTATAAGATTGCAATGTACGAATATCTTTTGAAAGACACTCAAGGGTAATTATCTCGTCGTGATTCTGTAACTGACCACAACACCCTGGCGTCTTTAGATATGCATACGATATATATATATTTATGTTATAAGATTGCAATGTACGAATATCTTTTGAAGGACACTCAAGGGTAATTATCTCGTCGTGATTCTGTAACTGACCACAACACCCTGGCGTCTTAAGATATGCATACGATATATATTTATATATATATATATATATATATATATATATATTATAAGATTGCAATGCGCGAATATCCTTTGAAAGACTCTCAAGGGTAAATTTTTTAATTCTATCGTAATTCTGTTCGATAAAAATAAACCCCCGGCCCGCGGTGGGCACTGACTTTAGATATCGGTTGCATGAATACATATTATATGGTCAACTGCCTAGTGTCAGAAAATGTACTTAACCATCGAGCCGGACATCAATTATCAAGACATACCTCCGACCCTACGTCAGAATCCCGTAGTTATAATAATAAGTTAATAAGAATGCAACGATATAGTTGCCGACGAATATTCGTGGAAAGACATCAAGGAAAATGGATTCATCGTGAACTTGTCCGGTGCCAGAAATATTCTGAGTCCATTGAGCCGACATCAATTCCAGCGCTTACCTCTGACACCATCCCAGAATCCCGATAGAACCCTTCCCTGGCCGTTGGCACTGCCTTTAGCTATATTGGAGAGGAAATATTCATTTTTATTTTATTTTATCACTATTATTAAAGTAATATATATGTATTTATTTATCCCACGTTGGGTTATCGTAAAGTAAAAAAAATAATTAACAGTTAATTATTCGTTATAACCGATCATTATCACTCCTTCAGAATGATGTTATTGGGCGCCATCTTGTATTTTATATTCCGGTCTACAAGAAAACCTTTTTAGTTGTTGTAGCTATAAATTCATTAAAAAAAGATATCGGAGATTGAAAAAATGTTAATCAATCCAAGTTCTGAAATGTATTATTTTTAAGCCACCAGGTTAATTACTCCGAATGGCTATTATGTAAGAATGTACACAACACTATTTGTCCAGGCGTCCCCTTGAAATAGTGAAGGTATTTTTACGGTTTTTTACACATATGGGAAGGAGGAAAAAGGAAAGCGCTAAGAGTGGGAAAAGAAACAAGAGATCAGAGAAAGGAAGAAGAGGCTTCCCTTCTACGTTGCTAGTCACTTTTCGTTCAAAGGTATTTTAAAAACAATATTCTTTATAAAATGATTAAGTATCAATATTTTATCCATCCGATCAGTCAGTAATAACTGTTTAAAAAAAAATCGTATTCTCCCGATACCGGTCTGCTGGTTTTAGGTGAATATTTTAGACCGCCATAAACAGACGTCAGCATATCATTGATAACTCCCCAATAAATATTTCAGGAACTGACATTACTCCGCAGACGTGTGTTAAACTAATCGGTGTCCATCTGGATGCAGACTTTTCCTTTAAAGGTCGTGTAAACAGAACTGTACGTACCGGGTTCTTTCAATTGAGGCGAATAAAGGCAGTACGAAGAAACCTGCCAACCGAGGCAACTAAACTACTCATCAATTCGTACGTTGTGTCACGTCTAGATTACTGCAACGGAATATATACTAGTCTGCCCAAATAGCAGATTAACAAATTGAAATCAGTATTCAACATTGCGGCAGGACTTACCACCGGCGTATCTAAATATTCTCATATGTCAGAGAATCTCAAAAATCTCCACTGGCTCAAATGTCCTGAAAGAGTCCAGTTCAAGTTCTGCTGGATGGTATTTAAGTCACTTAACGGAATGGCTCCGGCTTACTTATTAGAACTGTGTATTTCTGAAAATACCAACTAACGGCAGTCCACCCTTAGGTCAGCAGCGTTATCAGCTATCGGCAGGCTGAAGGAATAAAAATACTAAGTTCGGTGATCGTGCTTTTGCAGTGTCAGGACCTAAAGTCCGGAATGAATCGCTCTTAACTTAAGAATTATTAAAGACTCAACAGAATTCAGAACTAAATCTAAATCGCATCTTTTCAGACAATCGTATCCATAAATTAAAGAAATTCACCTGTAAATTGCTTAGCTAGGCTAGCCGGTTAGTACTTACTTAAAATCATTCCCATCAACGAACTGACAACACGATTAATAGACGGATGTATCACTTTTTCGTATACATCCATCTACCCTGAGAAGAGCTAGTCGGGGATATTTTATATATTAGATATATTGATGAACTTTACTAAGATTGCCAATACAAATGTGCTTACGTAACGGAACGAGAGATTCGGTTTTGTGACAGTATCTAAAAATAGACAAAATTAACAATAAGTGTTGAGAAAATGTAAATAATTGAGTATTAATATAAAAAAAAAACTAACTAACCATCACGCCGACGGTCCACCAAACAATTAGATCTTGGCATACAATTCTTGGTTCATTCACATTCATACATCTCCTTATATATTCTCTTCAGTAATTCCGACTTCTGACATGGCCCGACTCAAGCATTTGATTAACTTGATCGTTTCATGTCTTCCTCGGATGTCCACGGCTTCTTCTTCCATTCACATTCGCGTCATATATTCTCCTTAGTTTCCTTTCTTCGTTTATTCGCTCTACATGCCCGAACCATCTAATCGTCGCTTTCTTGATCTTGCTCATTACGGATACATCAACCTTGCATTCTTTTCGAATCTCAACATTTTTAACACGATCACACATGGTTCTACCACACATTTGTCTCAGGGATCTGATTTCTACGGCATTCAGTCTACTTTCAAACTTCCTCTGTTCTATGCCTCGCTGCCATACATCAGGGTTGGTATCAGCACTCCATTGTGGACTGCTAGTTTCGCTTCTTAGGACAACTTTTAATATAAAAATAATTATATAAATAATAATAATATATAGAAAAAAAAAGTTACAAACAGTGATGCAAACAAATGTAACTAATTATTATACTTATATCAAAAAATATAAATTAAAATAAATTCAAATATCAACCTGGGCATCAAAATAGAATTCATTCAAAACATATATTCTATTTATGTGAAAATAAATTTAAAAATGAGCTGTTTAAAAATGTATTTGGTTATTAATAATATTTAATTGGCTATTATTTCTAGTTGAAAATTTTCTTATTTATCCAATTGTAAGCCAGTTGTATTTGTACGTAAAATTTATAGAACTTTATTTATGTCATAAGAATGATTTTTTTTTCCAAAATGTGGTTAGCAAATTCAGAATAATAATTATTACTCGTACGCCAAATGTGGTTTCTACAAAATAACTCTTAGCGCGGGTTGATTCGAGAAACTTGAAGGATTCGTCTAAATTACAAAGTTAAATTGAAAGTTGTATTGAAGCTCTGTTATTATTCAAGAACTGTGAAACAATTGACCATAATTACACTTTACGTGATGTGCGGGATTGCACTAACCTCCATATCCTGGAAAAAATATATATTTTTTATTTTTTTATAATAACAATCGAATATAATCCGAATCATTTAACCAATAATTTCCAATAAGAATTCGTCAAACACGAAAATGAAATGGTATTAAAGAGCCCTGTAATTAAAAAAAAGGAATCATTGATTTAAACTGGTACCCAGCTAATTATACTCTAGTGAAAAAAAATAATTGTTTTGTTAACAAAGATTTGTAAAACAGACAATAACAAAAATATAATATACTTCCCCTCTTTTCCATCTCCTTCCCCTCCCTATTACTTTCAGCCTCAAAATATGCCTCAATTGGGGATGCCATAGTCTCACTAGCTCCAGCCGGTTGGGAGCAATTAGGATACTTCTGCGGTCTCGCATAAAAACAGAATAATAATAACAATAATCTCTTCTCACTAGTACATGAGCAAAAAAAAGAAGAATAAGTTTGAAAATTGCACATTTTCTTGACAACATGGTGTGTTTCTCGTGAACAACAGTAAAAACGAAAGAGATATTACATCGAAAACAATATAAAGAAACACAGATCGTTATTACGATACGTAGAACACACTAAGTAGACCTTTCATCTTCTAGCTGAAAGGCTTGATTGTTTCTTTTGTATTTGCGGAAGAGTAAAGTGGCCTCCATTAAATAAAATACCCAGAAACAAATGTAGGAGGTCTTATTGCTTCGCCAAATGCCGCAAGTAACACAGCCATCTTTATTATCATAACGAGAGCAATCTATCTGAGAGGAGAAATGGATCCGGATATGTATGTGGATGGAGCCTATCGCCCCTGTGGCCAGAAACAGGAACTACCTGTTTTGCGGCATCCTGGAAAAATAATAAATGACCCTCAGCTTAAGGTTAGAGGTAGCTAGTTATGTAACCGGTTGGACGATCTTTTTGCCTCTAAAGATAGTTTTTTCTTCATCAGAAGACCTTAAGACCACACACAGGATAAAAGGATTTTAAAAACCTTTCAGCTAACAGTGCTTATTAGAGAAGTTACCACAAAGATTTTTTGAGTACTAGGTTATTGTATGTGGATGTCCCAAAATCGAGGTGAATTTATATTAGTTTTATAACAAAAAGACTCAATATACAAGATTGTTAAAATGATTTAATAATTTAATCCACAAAGCTTTTAAATATTGCATATTTTTGGTATGGTTTCACTCCAGCCGGTCAGTGGCGTGCAGTTCATAAAGGCTGAAAAGCTGTTCATACCCAAAGAAAAAAGAACCAAAAAGAAATTATAATACTATAGCATAAAAAAGACAGATTTCAGATAAAAAAAATATTTTAGTCTGAAATTTTGTAAAACTTTATAACGTCACTATTGCTGTAATTAAATAATTTTTCTCTCTTTGACGATTTTAAACTTTTGCTATACATTTGACTTCATTCAATCTATTTTTTTGACGGGATACATAATGCTTGCACTAAATTTGTGAAACAGCTTTCTTTGCTTCTAATCTTTGTACACGCTAGTATCCGAACTTGAAAAACTATGCGCAGCCTGCCTTCGGACATAAATCAATGCACGCTACCTCAGTAGGATTATACATCATTATTTAAAAATATCTGCAAATATCCATTATTTACTTATTTATTTATTTGGCAGAAGCAGTTTGTAAAATCACGTTAAAGGCTTATTCCAAATGTGCGAAATTTATTAGAACTCTTACATAGTTTAAATGTCCTTAAATCATGTCGATCGAAATGAAAATCTATTACAATAGTGTAAAAGTTATCTTTGCTAATTTCAGAACAAACAAATTTATTTATTATTCATCAATTAGCGTTTTTGGTAAATATTTAATACACTTCCTTCGATGAATACGTGCGCCGCATATTATGAGTTTTCAAATTTACAATCTCTTCATCAATATTTTCCCCCGGATCTCTTTATTGCTCACAGTTTCCTCAAAATAGGAATATAACTTTTAAACTACCGATAGAACTGAATGTAGTAGAACATTATATAACTTTTGTAGTAGTCGAAATAGGATCGTAAGTATCAAAACGGCTTCAACTTTTATGGTGTTTTTTTGCTCACCTGTCACTTTCCATCCATTCGAAATAACGACCCGCTATATTTCCGCCGTATAAGCCACTGACGGCATCAACCTTTCTCTACATTCCACGTAATGGTGAGGGAAGAGTTTCACGAATAGCCCTCCCACCCTACCAGCACCGGCATATCTCCGGGCGGTAAGGGCATCCAGGAAGACCCACTTACATTCATACCGAAAATCGTCTGATTCAAAAAAGTTGGGACAAAACAGCTCCAACGAAATTCTTGGAATGGACCATTACTAAAATCGATCAATAATTAGTATTTAACAGTCACAATTGAAGTAAAACTAGTAGTAAAAACCCATCCGCTTTTTTCTAATTAATCAATTGAGTAATATACAGCAAACAAATTATTTATCTTTCTTCAAAAGATTTGTAGTCACTTTGTGGCGCCATATTGATAATTAATTAATCAATGTAAAAAAAATCTTGATTTTATTTGTATTAATAAAAAATAAAAATAAATCATTTTTAATTTCTAATACAATATATTTTTTTTATATTTTAAATTAATTACTTCTTTCATCACTTATTGTTAATTTTTATTTATGTTTGTAATTTGTATATTCTTACATTTTTATTTTATCATTTGCCTATACTTATTATTATTTTTAGTATGCTGTTTATCCTGATGAGGGAAGCTTTGCTTTCGAAATATGTTAATATTTATATATTAAAAAAGTGGGGTGAACTAAATTATTCTCATTGATATACAAATTATTGTCATGGTATTGTATTTGTCGTTTATTAAAATAATTTTTCTAAGCTACAAAAAAATTCATGTATCTGAAAAAATATAAATTCAAAACTGTCTGCAAGTTTCATTATGTTGGAGTTCACCATTTGGAAGTTTCACTGATCCAGATTTAGTTATCTACTGTCGACCGTTCGCGAAAGCACCTTTCCTTCGCGAGGACAACAATGAAATTAACAATAAATCTAACATATGTACGGCGGAACATACCCATTAGTTATACCTAAGCCCGTATTCATTTCCCCTTTATCAATTACATAACATATTATGTGATATTGAACAATCCTAAAATATAACTCTTAACGGCGTTTTTAGACAAATTTGATAAGTAGTTGTTAATTGATAAAAAAAAACACATTGTGTGATTTATGTGTCTATTTTCCCGTACATAACATTGGTGTACATAAAAATTCCTTTTTATTTACTCCAGAATATGGAGAGGATAGATTAAGTTAGGATAAATAAAAATAATTATCATGTAAAATTAAATAATATCTCTTTTCGTGCCTTTCATACTTTTTTCTCAAAGGAAAGAGATCGGTAAAGTGTTTGCGGAGAGAGGGAGCAGAGCGGTTATTTTTTAAACTTGCAAACTTATTTCAAGCATATCAGATCTTAATTCGCCTTTCAAATAAAATGTCAAAAGGCATGTTTTGTCGTGCGGCTTTTTGTTGGAACCGTTTTTTCTGTGCGGTATTGTCGGATGGCTAAACTCGTAGTGGGCATGATGCGCAAAACAGGGTTGACGGTACAGCTGTCAAATATTAAAGGGTCGATCTTCGTGAAACTGAAACATGGCCGAAATAAGGCCCCGGATATTTGACCGTTACATTAAAGTCAATGCGGCCCATTCGGGTGCTCGTTACGCGCCCCGGCCCCGCTGAATGCCGTCGTTATTTTGATTTTGGTCATTTGCTTTATGTACTTTGGCCTAAGTAATTCCTAATGCGGCCTCTTTAATATAAATTGTGAGTGATTACGTTTTTGATGTTTGACGGATTCCTTTACCATTTTTTCTTCTTAATATAAAACCTTTTCGATGAATAAGTCGTAAAACTGGGGAACAAAAACACAGCATATTTTTAAGCATGTCATTATTTTCGAAAGATAAAGTGTTCTTTGTCAAAGGAAATCCATTATTACAAAGGTTTAGCACCATTTCATTAATGTTACATTAGAGAAAAACTGGAAGTTGTTGTCCGGTTTCGTTCGAGTGTTAATTATAATTGGAAAATGTAGAACAAACAAGTTTTTTAGATAAATTGATATTTCAGAGCGTCATATTTCCTGTGTAAATTTTTATTTGTCAGAATACACAGATATGTATGTATATTTATGCATCACAGATACAGAGAAATTAAAAGAAAAAAATATAACCGATCAGTGGCTGAGTTGGCATTGCGTCTGGGTCCCACCCAGGTGTCGTGAGTTCATCTCGTGCTGGCTAAGTGACCCATGACGACACAAGCAACTTCCATTTAGTGTTATGGAAATATAAGATTTTTCTAATATTGTCAGGTTATTCGTATCCCGGAATTGTTTGTCTTTCTATGAACAAAAAAAAACAAAAATTAAAAAAAAAAAAACAGTGATTCCGCAACAAATCTCCGAATACCTCACAGAAACTTTTATGAGACCAGAGCCCTCAGATAAAGGCATTTTCTGCTTCATAGTTAAAACATGTTTATTTGTCTGTACGTTAGTAAGGCCTTACATGCGAAAACAGAAATTCCCTCACCTCTGAGATAAAACATAGAAGAAGAAAAATACATAAAAAGATGAATTCTCGACAGAACTGGCTTGTCATGTCATGCTCACTGTCATGCTTCTGTCAATATTGAGGGGGACATGACATGACTTGATCACGCGGTTTAAAAAGTTTCTTTTTTTATTCAAAGAGGTTGGAAAAATAACAAATTGGAAAGGTTCGCCGCTGGGATGAAATATTGCATAGAAACTTTTTTTTTAGTGGCTGTTAAATTCATTGAATGAAAGTACGGTCTCATCAGGTGATAAGAAAACTTATGCGACACTTTATCACGTAACATAAAAAATGTTTTTAGTCAATACAAGTTAAGATAAACTATTGAATATGAATGATCCGTAGTTAGAAACATGAATTGATTGTTTTCTCGTACAAAATGACCAAGACGGCCTCCATGACGGCCTCATGACGGCCTCCATGACGGCCTCCATGGTCCAGGGGTAAGGCTCTCGACTACGAATCCGAAGGTCGCGGGTTCAAATCCCGGCGTGCGCAAGTAAATTTTATTTAATTAATTTGTGCTGTTTCACAATTAATTAATTTAAAAATAATATGTAGTATATTTGCTTACGTTCCAGAGTGGAAGATACTTTCAGTATCGCCCTGGTGAAAGACCACCATTCAGAATTGAAACGTTGCTTGAAATGGCTTTTAGCCGTGTTTGGTGACCAGATCTGAATAGCCAGGTATTCCCAACCTTCCTCTTCCCCTTCTCCTTCCCTCCCCAATACCTTCAGCCTCACAACATTCCCCAATTGGTAATGTCATAGTCTCACTGGCTCCAGACGGTTGGGAGCAGTTGGGACTCTTGTGAGGTATTCATATAAAAAAAAAAGAAAGATTTGAAATTCAATATGTTCACTCTGCTTCTTTACACAATCAATGCTTAAAATAGAAGCTAGGTGTTGTAATTGAATAAAATAAAAATAAATAAAAAATGTTCTGTATTGAAAAAAAAAATTTATGAGGAAATTCTTTTTTTTTTTTTAAATATTTTTTAATGTGAATACCGCAAAAGAGTTTTGTAGAACTGCTCCCAACCGTCTGGAACCAATGAGACTATGGCATCCCCAATTGAAAAATGTTGTTAGGCTGTGGGTAATGGGAGAGGAAGGATAAGGGGGGAGAGGAAGGTGGGGACATACCTGGCTATTTAGATCTGGTCACCAAACACGGCTGAAGCCATTTCAAGCAACGTTTCAATTCTGAATGCTGGTTCACCTGGGCAATACTGAGAGTATATTCCACCCTGGAACGTGGAAAAATATAGTATATATTATTAAAATGAATTAATTGTGAAACAGCACAAATTAATTAAATAAAATGTACACGCGCACGTCGGGATTTGAACCCGCGACCTTCGGATTCGTAGTCGAGAGCTTATAAATGTTGTAAATAACATTTACGAAAACGTTAACTTTATAACAAGGCTCCATGACAATTCAACACACGTATGAATCGGAACACTTTTTAAAGTGATCTAAAAGTCATTAAAGGTATGAACTACAACAACAAAAAATAGCCCGAAAACCTTGTCTAACCAAAACTAGTTATTATTTTTTTTTTTTAATAAAGAAAAGTATTTATTTAATCCAAAAAAAATTAATTAAATTAGGTTAGAATAGGTTATAGGGATTTTAATTACTTCATAAAACTTTTTTAAAGTGTTGAATTATCCGTTCACCCGTCCGCAATTATCACATCGGCAGTATATGGCTCAAAACTCGATATTGATATAACAGATATTGAAACATCTGAATAAGGCTTGGTTGGACCATTTTACACAATATCCCTCTCATTTACAAACACCTACATTGGCACATTATTTCATGCACCGCTGTACTTGGGAGTTAACATTGTTGCATATCTAAGCATTCCTACCCTGTCCGTGTTCGTGTACCTTCCAAGCTGCCCCGCAGTCAGTTTAAATCGACGCCCGCCTGATCAACAACGCTATACAATATTCCGCGATTTCAGACCGCAAAATTACGCGAATTCGCCGTCGCAACTCGCCACAAAAAAAAACGTCCGCTTGTGAGTGCCGTGAAGATCGACTGAATTGAGAAGATAACCGGGCTTCGAATACCTTTGGTGAGTACTTTCCCATTACCGTGAAACATATTCTCTCATTGCTGCAGTGGTAACTCACATGTCACACAACAGTCCTTAAATTCGTTTAGTCCGAAAATTACACGAATTACACAACAAGGCTTATTTCATGCTCAGCTTTGTTTTCATAAATAGTACATTCCGAAAACCTGAAAAATGTTTTCTCTTTTAGAAACCGCTGATCTGCTCTCAACTTGAATATTGTACTCCCATGTGGGCTTTGCTTTACATCCCACGTTGAACATTCAGAGAGAGAAAATTTCTGCAATGCTTCAGTTATGGATTGAGCAGATATAAACGAACATAACATGGAAAAATTCTGTCGGATTATATCGTACCCACCCCTTCCAGCCGACGAATCTACCTTGACCTCATGATCCTATACAAATTTTACCATAATATAATTGACTGCCCTTATTTATTAATAAACATAAAATAGTACCGCCCTGAGCAATAAGTTTAACGACTTATTCGACATTAGCATAATGTTGGTATCATGAATCCAATCAGAAGTGCGAGTTATTTGATCAAAATAAAACTCTGAAGGATTCCGACATATTCTTTGATATATTCATTACTTTCAGTAGAAAATGAAAAGCTGTTTTTTTGTGGTTGTAAATAGTTGGAATCGGATTAATAACCGACCGTTCGTAACGCTTGATACCATTTTTAACTAATATTTAGTTTAACGCACGATTTCACCGTTTTATAAACGTTCGTCAGATTACCGGTCGTTTGAAACCGTGCAATATTTTAATTAAAAAAACAATTCGTAATTTGCATTTGTGAAATGGATTCCTTATCGAACAGTGAAAGTGATGAGAAGCGAATGGCAATTATTCATGATTTAAAAAAACGGATGAATAACGGTTCGTTAACGAATCGGTTCGTTACGTAACAAAATTTTGGAAGTTCGTTTATAAAACTGGCCCTCAATGTATTATTTTGTTTCTTAGAACCACTGTCTGTATCTGTGGATCCTCGAACCAATATTTGAAATGTTTCGAAACATTTTTTTTATGTGAATACCACACAATAATTCCAACTGGTCCCAACCGTTTGAAGCCAGTGGGAATGTGGCGTCCCCAATTGGAGCGTGTTATGAAACTGAGGGTAGTGGGGAGTGAAGAGGAAGGTGGGGAGGTACCAGGTCATTCAGATCTGGTCACCAAACATGGCTACGGTCATACCAAGCAACGTTTTGAGTCTGAACGGTGGTCTTTCACCAGGGCTTTACTGAGAGTATCTTCCACACTGAATGACTTGTCTCATGCACGTGACGTAGATAAACAGTTTTCATTTTATTCAATACACCTTTAAAATGAATAGTCTTTACAATGATTCAAGAATGGAATAAAATATAGATCGCTTTTATTTTGAGTATTTCTACAAGTGATCAATATTTGACCGGTTTACAAAAAAAGATTGAAAGATATATTTGTAGTTGGAAGAGTTACACAAATACTCATACCCTTATAGAAGATACAGGTGGTTTAATCATGTAATTTAATAGAGAAGCAATCGTTTGCTGCTGGTTTTCAAAATAATTTTTTTGACACAAACATCAAAAAAAAAAAATGTGAGGCGTATAGTGAAGAAGTGGTACGTGCTCAAAAATGGGTTAGAAATATATAATTCTTCAAGAAAATGTTTACAAACTATTTCAAAGTTTGATTGAACTATTTAATGAAACCATTCATCATTCAAAACCTTTTCCGAAGTTGCTAACTACCATTACGAAGAAATTATTGTCGGTTTCGTCACTCGACCGCCTCATAACTCCTACAATATTAATTTCTCGATGTTCTTCCAACATTCCTAAGATTCCCAGTATTCCCACTGAGCATTGTAGGTGGCCATTATTATTTAGCGTCAATCTGTTTCACCATTCCGACCCAAATACCCTTTTAATTCTACATGAGCAAAACACTCCTGGCATCTCATGTTTTATTTCTTCCCCGCTGTGGCTCCGGCTTGCTTTGTATTCCATTGTCTTATCTTCAATTCCAATGCGGCCATGTATCGCCTGGGCACATACTCCTAGCTGTATGGGAGTTTTATCGTTGCATTCAATCTCTTTCCACCTTGGTATTTTTTCCACGTACCTTAACCCTTTTATCAGATTAAATTGGATTTTATGATACATCATACACACTGGTTAATGGATAGATTTTGTAAATCAACGCCATCTAGCAAATCGTCGTGCGAAACGTTTCTAGTAACGTTGGCGACGTTTCTACTGGGGTAAACAATATAAGTCAGAAATTCAAATATCAATCTAATAACATAACATCGTTCACATTGCACATTTACGGCAGGTCTGTAAATTGTGTAGCTAAGTGGCTTAGACATATTCAAATCTCGGTAACGACAATATCCTTCATTTTGCGAATGTTTTTATATTGCTCGAATAACATGTACAACGCATAGAAATATTGTACAGCGTATATAAAAAAGGCTTTTAATCCAATAACATACAGTATATTCAGGAAAAAATTAAATGGGTTTTTTTTTTTTTTTTTAATTTTTTTTAAAACAGAAAAAAAATACAACTCAAAAAGTCCCGATAAACTACTTTTTTGTAGTTTGTCTAACGGGAGCTTGTTATCAAAAACATAAAATTTACAGACAAGGTTACAAAATATGTAAAATAAAAACATTAAATTTTTTTTTTTTAAACAATATATAAAATAAAAACATACAAGCCATACGTAACAAGCTTAAAACATTAATATTTATAAAGAATATTACTCTAAAATATTTCGGCAAAAATATATAAAAAAATGAAATAAAATAAAAACATAAACGAAAGCAATAAATCTTAAATAAAATAATATTTCCTTATTTCTAATACAAATAGCTTCTTTCAGCTAGCCAAGTTTTCAATGTGTTTATTAATGGTTTAGTTTTATTACAGTTTTTTTTTTTATTTCAGCGGGTAACATATTTATGCAACTAGGAATCATGTGTTCTAAAGTTCTTTGTCCATATTTGTTTTTATGCTTAGGAACCATTAATCCTTCATTCAAATTGAGACGAGTGTTGTAATTGTGCTCTAGTCTATTTGTATTAAATATAGGGTTATTTATGTGCTGAAATATAATTTTGTACCACAGAATTGATCTAACTGAAAGAATTTTGAGACTCTGATAAAAGTCTGCAATATTATGCCTTTGTTCGTATAAACTTTTATGAGCAAATAATTTAACCAGTGAATTTTGTACTGATTGAACATGATTGATGTTTGTTTTACAGGAAAGTCCCCAAGCTGTAATTCCATACCTTATAACAGATTCCGCTAATGATAAATAAATTATTCGAAGTGTACAGATTGGAACAAAGAATTTTAATTTAAATAATCTACTAACAATTGATCTTAATCGTACACAAACCTTATTTATTTGTAAATCCCACTTAAAAAAACAATCAATAATGACACCTAAATAAACATGTGATTTCACAAGTTCAACATTTTCACATGTACACGATGCAGGAATGCCATCGTGTAAACAATCTGAAGTATGTGTTTTTATTTCAGGTGTAATATATACCTTTGCATTTGGGGATCTCATGTGCATCAATTTAGTTTTTTTTGCATTTATAATTAATCCAGAATCATTTTAAAAGTTCAATGTAGTCAAAATAACATACATCTTTTGACCAGAAAAAAATAAATAATGTATCCTATAAAGTTATATCATACTCTTCCAAATGAAATTTAACGTACCATGGAGATAAACAAATTTAAAAACAAAATCAAAACATTATGGTTAAGTAAACATGAAGATCACGAAAATATAGACAAAACAAGATAGCATAACAGGAAACCTTACTGACGAGGACTGTGAATAAAGAACTTATATTTTACCATACTTAATGATATAACATATGATAAATGTACCTTAAATAGTAATTAATAAAATATTCATTGTTTTTGTGTTTAATTCGTAGAACTCCGTATAATTTTTAATAAATTGAATGAAAATCAATTTTAATCATTTTATTATGATGATCTTCCACATAACTGTCAATTCAGTTATTTAGACGTAAAATTCTTTCTTTGGCAACATCCCCATTGAAGAGTGCCTTATAATAATTGAAAACATATTTGGAAAATGTAATATCAACCCGATGATTAGAAAATAGTTATTCCAACTCATAAAAATTTGAGTAGAAAAAAATTATCTTCTTTTCAATGATACCTACTATCAACAAAATGATGGTCTTCCCATGGGATCACCGTTAAGTCCACTTGAGATATTTATGGATTATATTGGAAACATAATTCTTAAATCTCTCTTAGCTAAATACATACTATACTATATCAGATATGTAAACGACGTCCTCATATATTGGATGGACACCAACCGACAGTTAGATATCTTCACAAACTGGGCCAACACCGTTAATAATAAAATCTGCTTCACAGTTGAACATGAGAAAGAGGGTAAAATTATTTTTTTTTAGATCTTACAATTGGCAGAAGTAATAATAGACATACCTTCGAAATATTTAGAAAACCAACTTTTACAGATACAACAATAAACGCAAACTCGACCCATCCTTGTTCTCATAAATTATCAGCTTACCATTCAATGGTACATAGACTCATTAATATCCCTCTAGACAAAATAAATAAAATAAAAAATAATAAAAAATGGAAAGGAAACAATAAAAATAATCGCGGTTAATAACGGCTATGAGGCAAATAGCACTGAAAAAATTATAAAAAGCAAGAAATATAAAAATAAAATCAATATAATATAACCGGTACATAATAATAAACCATAAAAAATTGCATATCTAAAATTTCTCGGTTCAATCAATATCTGTACAAATTGCAAAATAAGTAAATATAGCTTTTAGAACCAATAATAACAAACTTAATAATCGTGGCATATATGCATTAAAATGTGACCATGCCGACTGAAGCGCTATCTATATCGGGCAGACGGGAAGGGCTTTCTCAACTAGATTCAAAGAACATATACGATGTTATAAAAATAAAAGCACTTCTTCAAAATTCGCAGAACATCTCTTAGTAAATCACGTCCTGCTTAACAACAACGAGCCTAAACCCTTCGATATAGAAATAATGGGTCTCAGATTAAATTAACTTGAACAATTATAAATTAATAAACGAACGAATGATCCTAACATAACACTAATTAATAAAGTAAGGAAAATTATATATTCGCCGGTTCTCAGTATGTTCTCATTATCAAAACAATATAACACATAAATAAATCAATTAAGAAAATATTGTCAGTTAAATACGGGGAAACACATTATAAACGTGAAAACCTGACAGAATAGAGAATTTTGATAATTTTATAGCTAAATCGGTTTTACAGAAATAAATAATAAATCATTATTTTAAAAAACCCGTCCAAATTAGAATGGGGTGGGAGTGAATAAAATCATATAAACCAGACGTCACAGTGTGGATTAACCGCAGTCTTAAAATTGCCTTGAACGCCGAAATAGCTGTCACAATAATACAAAATAAAAATACTCGGAGAACTTAATAATAACATTATTAAATTTGATTTACATAAAATTTAAAAAAAATTATAAAATAACAATAAATATTCAATTTAAAAATTGACTGATTTTCAATATTAATTGACATTTTTTATAATTACAAAACACAAAAATATATTGGAAATCAACCAACTGATTCCGCCGGTATTTATAATAATATTTTCTTTACTTTTTGATATTCCGTCAAAAACGGTTTCTGTTTCAGCTATCGTCTACTAGGAACGTTGCTTTTTTTGTACAATACATTTTCTCCGTATCAATTCTCATAAAATCTTAAAAATTATTCCAACGAGTTATTGTATTTTAGAATTCCGCTTTGTCTTCCACTTATTCCATGAATCGAAACAATGCTTTTATACAATACAGCACAAGTAGAATACATCAATACGTTACTTTTAACAATAGAAGATCGTCAGAATATTTATAAGATCATCATATCATTACATAATTAATACAAAACATTTCTCACGAAAGAGATAAGAGACTAAAGTCTAATGGCTGTTTTCTTCAATTAACCTTCACTGACACTTCAAAATGGAAGCGATATTCTCGGGACACTTAATAATACGATTAATAATGACAATAAATAGGTTCTATCTAAAATCATAAGAGAACAGATCTTCAAAAATATGCAATTATGATTCAATTGTTATTGTTAAAATGCTATAGTTCTTCAATAAATTCGATTGTAAAATAGATTTCAGGGATTCTCAAACTTTGACCTAACTTTAAAATTTCAAATTGTAAACAAAAAATTCAAATCGGTAATTAGAAATAAATTGAAATATGGCTATATATGCAGACGGACTGTTCCACGCGACGGGTAAACAATGAATATATATGCAGACGGACTGTTCCACGCGACGGGTAAACAATGACTATATATGCAGACGGACTGTTCCACGCGATGCGTAAACAATGACTATATATGCAGACGGACTGTTCCATGCGACGCGTAAACAATGACTATATATGCAGATGGACTGTTCCACGCGACGCGTAAATAATGACTTTATATGCAGACGGACTGTTCCACGCGACGCGTAAACAATAACTATATATGCAGACGGACTGTTCCACGCGATGCGTTAACAATGACTATATATGCAGACGAACTGTTCCACGCGACGCGTAAATAATGACTATATATGCAAACGGACTGTTCCATGCGACGCGTAAACAATGACTATATATGCAGATGGACTGTTCCACGCGACGTGTAAATAATGACTATATATGCAGATGGACTGTTCCACGCGACGCGTAAATAATGACTTTATATGCAGACGGACTGTTCCATGCGACGCGTAAACAATGACTATATATGCAGACGGACTGTTCCACGCGATGCGTAAACAATGACTATATATGCAGACGGACTGTTCCACGCGACGCGTAAATAATGACTATATATGCAAACGGACTGTTCCATGCGACGCGTAAACAATGACTATATATGCAGATGGACTGTTCCACGCGACGCGTAAACAATGACTATATATGCAGACGCGTCGATGCGTCATTCGAGTTAACTTTCATCAATCTAACGACAGTGCCAGGAATGGGGCTTTAAATGAGTGGACATCATCGCGCTGCGTATAAAATCCGCTAAGCGGTAATCAAAAATATAAAAAAAAACAATAATATAATTAATAATTTATTTTTTTTAAATAGCTATCTTTTGAATTTATTTTTATATTAATATTAATAATCATAATAATTTATTTTTATAAATATCTATATATATATAAATCAATGTAAGTTTGTTTGTTTGTCCTCGATGCTCTCGAAAATTACTTATATTAAAAAAACGAAGGTTTTTTTTGGGCATAATATTTTAAAAATGGAAAACACGAGTAGGTACCTACTTAAGAACTTTATGATTTAAATATATTTTGAAAAAAATAAACGTTTGGAATGAAATAAAATATTCAAATGAATGTTAGTTATTTGGAGATAGTGACTTTCGCTGTCAAATCAATTATGGCACCCTAATGACAAGCAAGAATTCACAACTTCATCAGTTTATTAAAAAAAAAATCCCGAGCAAGGCCGGGTACACATCAGCCAGTCTAATATAAATTTGGTATTCCATGTTTCATAATAATTTCTAATTAAAATTTTTGATTGATTACTTACCTACCTCAATCAATTTTTGTTTCTGTTTATAATTTGTCTATTCTTACATTATTGTGTTCTATGTTTTTAATTTGTTTATACTTGACAAAATTATTTTTTAGTATTCTATATATTCCTGATGAGGAATATATAGAACACTAAAAAATTCATCGCTTTCGAAATATGTTGATATTTATATATTAAAAAAAAGTGGTGAATACAAAGTAATTTTTAATTCATTTGTATATAAAAGATTGTTCGGGAAATAACAAAACAAGAAAAAAAAAATCGCATTAAGTAGAATCTTACCTGAAAATGAATTACTTATAAGAAAATTTATCTTCGCCGCGGGAACGTGTGTTTCTTCCGATCTAATTTGCGGAAGCAGTTGTAAAGACCTATTATGTAGTTCTAATTCTTACACTATTGTTAAATTTACATGCAATTAGATCAACTCCACTCAAAGCAGCAGTTACGTAATATATGTTATAACAGACTGGGTGATATGTTGACATTCGAGTGCCTGGTAAAAAAATGTAACATCAAATTGTATTGTTTAATATCTGGTTTAGTTGTTTTTTTTCTATGTAAATACAGCATAAGTGTTTAAACTGCTCCGATCTACATACCTATGGCATCACAAAATGGGATATGTTATAAGATTGGAGAGAGAACTGAGATACTGATAGTATCGATCTATTTATAATATCTCTGGTCGAACAGTTTATTTTAGGGCAGTATAACAAGCAAATAATGTGCAATGTAAAAAAAGTAAGCAGCGAAAGAGATAGTTAAATCATGTGTTCAATCAAAGAAGTAAAATAAATCAATAACTAGATAATTGAACGTGACATAAATAAAAATAAAATATATCGTGCGTGATATTATAAAACATCAAAACATGCATTTGGGCATTTGACAGCGAGCAAAAGCCCTGATTCTGTGGCATCGGGAACCTCCGGTCAGGCTTTCATGTTCTCCATGTTACACAAAACTCGCGCAAATCACTTCCACATCCAACGCTTCCGCCAATACAGGGAATCTTTTTCTTCCGCAACCCCCACCCCCACCCCTACTCTCACCCCATGAATAGTTCTACTAACAAGAGCGTAGTTTTGTTTCAATTTAAGTGTTAAAATAATTTATAAATAAAGGTAATAATTCGAAGTCATATTACTTCGATGTTAGTTTATTGTCTTTAGATTCGTAGAAAACAAACCATACATTTGTTTATTGCTTATTTCTATTCATTTTGCAATTAATTTCTAATATAACACAAAAAACATTTCAATATATTTAGATTGTGCAGTGTAAAATAAGAATAGTGTGTACTGTAAATGGTTCATAATATATTATAGTGTGTCGTGAACACCGCGCTACGAGAACCTGTATTAAAATCAACCATACTGTTAGTCTACTGGGCACGCATTTCCCATTTCTCTATGATAAACCACTTTTGTAGGCTGTCAGCAGGTGCATATTGACACCATGTCCATTATAATATGGTACATTTTTTTTAAATTTAGAAACTGTATGTACATATAATATGATGATGGTAGATTAACTCTTTAAGTCTAGTACAAAAAACTGTTATAAAGTAAGATTTGGTGTTCTCTCTTTCTAAAACATATGTCCGACTTTAAGAGAAAAGAAGAGAACGCGTATTATGAGGGCCGTCATTTGGTTCCCAATACGGAACAACTAGAATCGGAAAGTTTTAACGGGTATAAGATGACAGAAAACAGAGCAAATATGAGAATTTTAAATAATATTGCTACCTGCATTTAATAGGTATAGGAGTACATCAGAGCGTAAGAGTATATTTATATTTAAAAAGGAAGAATAAAAAAAACAATAAAAAAACAGAAAAAAACAAGTGGTGTTAAATACGTTACTACAATAGATTCAGATATACACGAAAAAAATTAAAAGTTGAAATGTAAGTTTGAATTAGCAACACAAGATCAGTAGGGCATCAATATAATTCATCTGTATCTAAGAGAAACTTTCTGAATAAAGCTGTTAATCCATTATATTAAGTGTGGTATCATAGCACGGGGAAGCGGTACTTCATCTGCATCAGACCCAATCGTAAAGGCACAGAAAACGATTTTAAAAATAATCCTTAAGCTATCTCTATTTACAGACTCTAACTCAATCTTTAATATAATGAGAGAATTTAACTTTCAGCAGATATAGGCTAAAACAATCTTCACTCATTTTTATACATATAATCATAAATACTATGAAAAAGAAACTAAACACTGGCATTACTAGAAATACTAACAAAGATTTACTTCAAATTCC
This sequence comes from Halesus radiatus, assembly GCA_022606495.2. Classification (NCBI taxonomy): domain Eukaryota; kingdom Metazoa; phylum Arthropoda; class Insecta; order Trichoptera; family Limnephilidae; genus Halesus; species Halesus radiatus. The sequence continues at coordinate 40,874 of JAHDVE020003882.1, forward strand.
TGTTGTAACTTAAGCTACTTTTTGTCAACGGAATTTCAGGTTCTCTGCGTCATGAATTTTTAACATTCTTCCTATAGACAGCATCAAAAAATTTGATTCACAATTTTTTTTAAACATAATGTAAAAAACTGGTTAAAAGTAATGATAGTGCCTTAACAGGTGAACTCAACCAATAATATGCAAAATTAATAAAATAATATGCAAAAATACTGCCTCATCACCACAGGCTTGCCTTGTGAGGCTGGTTATGTGAAACCTCAACTCACATTTTATATATTATTTTATATTTTCCTTTTTATGTATCTAGTTTATAAACCACTGTAGTCTTTTTTTGTACATGCATTTTAGTTATAGTTTTAAACTTAATTACTATATAGATATACATTATTATCTTATAATTTTATTATAATACTATTATTATTATTAGCTAAAACATGCACAGTTTTCTCACGCATAATATTTGCTCTAACAAACGAAATGCATGAATGGAAAAAACAAACTGATTGTTGTCGCAAAAACTTTCCTTCCATTCTCCCATTCTCATTTTTTTCGCCGCACAATAGAAGATATGAGGAAGAATGGAGAACAAAAAATGACAAAATCTTTATTACCGCCAGAAAACGCTGCTTTTTCGAAAATGTTAAATATTCTAGCCACAATTAGTCATACCATCTGTCACTGGTAGAACTTTACAAGTTTCCTCTACACTTCCGCTATATTCTACATCACGCTTCTGGCACGGACGCCCCTGAAACCTCCTTCAGCCTAGCTCAAACAAAGTTTCTACACGTGACAGATTATGACGCGTTACGGTACATACAAGTGCCCCGTTACAAAATAAAATAAGTGGACAAATCAATAGATATTGTACGGCTGCGAGAATTGGGTTTGTTGGGCAACAAATAAAGTTAGGAGTTTGGAAATACCCAAACAACTCAAATTTTGAGTACGGCCTCCTGCTAACTTTTCCTGTCAAAAGCAAACAATTATTGACTTATATGTGAATATACAAACCGAAGATATTATTAATATATTTTGTCGATTAAGAATATCTTCATAAGATGCTTAGGGCACGTTTTTAAGATTTCTGAAAACATGATATTTTTAACGAGTAGGTAATTACGAATTTATTTTGTATTTATTCTGCATTAACTATGTAACAATTTCTAGACATTTTGTTGTTGAGGATTTTAATTCACATTGTAAGAGACTTTGGAAATAAAATAAAAATTAAAACAAAAATGAATTTAATTTTCAAAATAATAACATCCTGTAAGTCACCTTTGCTAACCATGTTTCCTTATTTTGACTCCCCCCTTCACCCCCTCCAAATCACCGCCTCCGCCTAATAATATTTAGTTACTTCCGTATTTCCATAATTTAAGTTGGTATTAAAAACGCTAGCGAATGACACGAAAGTGTAAAAAGAGATAGTAAATTATTAATATTAAGTAACATGTACATCGTGAATTAAAACTCTTTAAAAAATTAATTACAAATTATCCATGTAACCTTTTTTATTATGTTTGGAGGTCTCCATGTCACAGTGAATCAAATACTTACAAAAAAAAACGGAATGATGAAAGGATGAAGCAAGGAGTGTGTACCAAGCCGATGTTGAGTAGAGTTTCATCATCCCTTATACAGAATGGGGTGATGGATGGTAAATATAATAAAAAAATACTGTAGAAAATACCTTTCTGGCGTGTGCTGTAAAATATCGTATAAGAACATCCTTTACTGCACTACTCTAAATAGTTTACATACGTCTATCACGTAGGTTTCTACATTTTCCATCTCTTAATGTGATTAGATAGTTCTTACATTTCAAAACCTGGTTGAAGAATGCAGACGTCTTATTTTATAAAGCAGTACCGACTTTCATATTACTACGGCATATGTCCCAGCATTTCAATAATTTATCAAAATCTAACGTTTCTTAACTAAACTCTACACAAGTAATTAAACAACAACTGGAAAACGTCAAACGTTAACAAGATGTGGTTTTAACAAATTTAATGACTGACCAATAATTAATTAAATTTAAATATTTTATAATTTCTTCAAAAGATTGGTATTCACTTTATGGCGTCATTATTAATAACTGAATTAAAAATTACTTTGTATTCACAACTTTATTAATATAACATGTTTCGAAGGCGATGCTTACTTTATCAGGAATATACAGAATACATTCCTGATGAAGAAAGCATCGCTTTCGAAATATGTTGATATGTGTATATTAATAAAGTGGTGAATACAAAGTAAATTTTAATTAATTTATTAATTATTTTTAATATAAAACAGAAAACCCATTGGAAACGTGCGTGGTCGAGAAAATATCGTAAAGTATCTGGGAAACAAATTTCGAGATCCACATTTTCCATTGTATTTCCTATTGTAGGTTGACATATAAGTGGGTTCTCTTATCTCAACTAGAAAGTAAACAAATGTGAGAATCCTTATTAAAATTTCAAATTTCGACAGCTTAAATTGTCTGTATTTTCTAGGTCAAAACGTATATTTGCTAACTAGCAACATAATTTCAATCGTGATCTATGCAGCTTAGAAATATTGAAAAGTTGAACATCCAAAAATAATACAAAACGCTATAGTTTTTTGAGAGTGATAAAACTCTGACAAAGCCGGGAAGTGTCTAATAGATAAATTTAAAATACAGTTCAAATGAAAAAATATATAATCAGAATATCCCTCAAGACTTTGTATTTATGAGGAATATACAAGCCAAAAATATTGCTACAAGCTCTGTGTCTTATGTCATCACGAATATAGGCAATAGGTATAAAATTCACTTGGCGAGCGTAGCCTGGAAATGTTTGTCGTACGCTCAAAAAGCGAATTTTATTCATTTTGTGAAGAAAGAAAAAAAATCAGGGAATCTTTCACAAATAATCTTTGCTATAAAGCAGCCTCTTTAAAAACATGTTTCTTATATGTATTAATAATTTTCTAATGAAAAAACATATCTTTATAATTTTTCAAATGATTTGTGTTCACTTTGTGGCGTCATTATTAATAAATGAATTACTAATTACTTCGCATTCCCCATTTTATTGTTATATACATATCAACATGTTTCGAAAGCGATGTTTACCTAATCAGGAATATATAGAATACTAAAATATATGTATATATTAATAAAGTGGTGAATACAAAGTAATTTTTAATTAATTTATAAAAAATATATTATTTAGAAGTTCACGCTTATATTTTTTACAACGTAAGTAACTGTTATATTTTAAATTTTATCAAGGAATTTCCAGAAAAAATTTCAATTTATCCATAGCATATTTTTTGGTTTTCATAATGTAAACAGATTAATTGAAATAGTGATTTCCCTGATGGCTTTGCCTTAAGAGGCGACCGACTTACGTCTATTGGAAACCTGATTCGGGTTTTACCGTTTCCCTGTTTTATCGGTGGAATTAAATTCTAAGCAGGGTTTTATTGTGAGTTCCCTGTCTGTAAGTTCCCTGTGGATTGGCATAATCCATACAAGAATTCCTTTGTACGTAAATTATTTATGCTTAATATATCTTTAATCGGCGTGTTTTGAGATAAACTGTAAAGTTCCAAGCGCCCACTTTATCTGTCTTTCAGCGAACGAAATCCAGAAGTTTCTTAATTAACCTGCCAGACGCTTTCCTCGTACTCCTTTATCCGCTGCTCTTTAGTTTGAAGCTGGATTGATCCTGAAATAATCTTCTTTTCTAGAGAAGTTTCCAAACCAAAGGCGTATAAGTCGTTTTAAAAAAAAGTCTTCTTTATCCTTTGAGAGCGCTCTGATTGGTTTTATTTAGCCGCTAGCCGATCGTTTATTTTTAAATTTTAATTGAACGACTTAATCAAAAAGAAAAACAAGAAATTGACTTTTTCTAAAATAAAATTGAAGCATGAAAAACGAAAAACTCCCAGCTTTGGTCGGAATGGACATAAAAGTGAGGTACTTATCTGATTATTACAGACGCAAAACACGTCTGTAGTAAGGCTGTAGGTATTTTGGGTAGCTGTATCGACATGCTTGCGATCGTAGTAGGAGTTTATTTTTTTAATATTCGAATATATCAATACTTTCATAAAAGCCCTTGTTACAATCGCATTAAAATGATATATGCACTGCTGAAACCATTTAAGAATTCAATAATGAAACTGTTTTTTGTAAATTCTTTTTCAATGCAACAATCAATATCAAAATAATATAAACACCTGACACTTAAATCAATCATCACTTTGACTGAGGAAAAAAGGTTTATTTAAGAACATTGTTTTCGTTACTTGTGACTGTAAAGGATTTGTGTATAAAATTTACATAATATTTCATGATAATAGGGAAATCGAATATATCAGGTATTTTTCTTAATCTTATAAAATCGTATATTAGCAATATAACATTAATAATATAGAGAAAAAAAATTAATAACCGTCACTTTCGTTCATAAATTATGGAGTTCCCTGGGGATCAGTATTAGGACCATCGCTCTTTGAAATTGACGCAAATATTTTTATAATATGTCATTGGTTTTTTTCAAGCAAATGAAGCGGCCTTTTTGTAGATTAAGTTGATAAAATAATATAAAAAACGAAGTCTAAGGTTTCTTAAGAAACGCCATAAGTAGGTACCTAGCTATATTTGCCCTAGTTAACTTTAGTCAACTTAACCCAATCCTGTTGTTGATAAATCATATGCATATAAGTGCAATCGGCCAAATGGGGTAATAACAAGAAGATTGCTGTTGGGCTAGGTTAGGATAGGTCAAGAGGGGCAATCGTGGACATGTCAGTACAGCCACACGAGACTTTATTTATTTTTGACTGCATTTTTTATTTGTCCATATCAATAGTCAAGTATCATAACTAAGACATGATTCTCATAGAAGTATCCACAATCCACTCCTTATCTTAATAAAATAGACATAGAAATACACTTAGGGCGTTCGCGTTACCACGGGTTTGAAAGAGTTTTTGCTGTAAGTTGAAATAAGTTTTATAATATAAAGACACAACAAAAATAAACACCTTTTCCTCCTTTCTGGGGGAATGCTTCTTCTTGTCTGGTGTTGTGGGTTGAACATGATTAAATGAGAAGTTTTTTTAAATGCCCAGGAAACTTCTCAGATTCTTCAGCGCTTTTTATTTCACTTCACGGGAAACTTTTAGATAAATTCTTCACTTACTTTAATTGAAAGTTTAAAAAAAGGAAAATTTAAAGTTTTTCAATTTCATTTTGAAAATACTTAAGCGACGGATCGTCACTCAGGTTGGGATAACTTTAACAGGGTTTATTAGGCGCTGGTCGCAAGAAAGGTTTCGACATTATTCTGTCATAGAAAGATTGCGGAAAAAATTACGAAAGCAAAATCTTGATTAAAGCGTTCGTTATTGGACAATTAAATCCATACCAGCGGATCTTCGAAATATTGGGAGGTAGATTTGTCACCTGACATGAAATTTATGATTTATGAATAATATTGGATAGTTTTAGAGTCTCAGAAGAATATCATTTGGAAAAATATGAGCTATCGATTTTATGAACTTCTAGTAGTACCCACAACCCGGTTTCATCCAAGTTCCTGATAATATGACGTCTTATATTAAGTAAGTATAATAAAGCTCCGTCGCTCATCATGGAAACGATTTTTCATCCTGAATATACGCACTGGCCCATAAATTTCACATAGGGAAATCTGTGCTAATTTCATGATGCCATAGACAGTTTTGTTGCATCAGAAAAATATTTTTCTTCCTCATTAGATTCAGATGATGAATGTGAAGTCCTCTGCCCCTGAATCAGTCGTAACTTTTTCTTTTTGTGGAATGCATGGTTTAAGAAAAAGAGAAACATGTTACAATGGAATTCCGCGGTTTTGATGTAGATGTTCAATAAACGCTTAGCAATTTTATTGAATAGACTGATACCGGTTTTTTTATAGGTTGGTATCCAGTATCTAATCCAGTAATGAATATCATATAAAAATGCACAAACGAAGTTAATGGAACTATTCTGAAAACTTGCAAATGAGAAGTAAAGCCAAATGGGATAATTGAAATTCTTACTGAAACGTCATGACTTTCCAGTTGTTCCACCGAATGCTGGGCTAGCAATATAATTCCCAGAAATGCCTGTTATTTCAAATTGGATAAGGTTTACGAGTTGGAATACAATTGCATTGTTTTCAAAATACCCGGAGTAATTATATACTTACAAATATTTCATTTGCTTCTACTGGGAATACCAGGAATGTATTTTTAACAAAACATTTTGAAAATATACGTCTGTTGGATGACTGTTACTACTGTGGATGGATTTTTTTCACGACACCGCACTAGCGCACTAAACACGTGTTGAGGGGACCGTCAGCGGAAGGTTGGAAAATGTTTTATATTCAAATCTGGATTATAAGTATCTATATATAAAGCCAATTCTCGGAACATGTTTATTAGGTTTAGTAGTAAAACACAATTATTAGATCAGAGCCATATTAAGAGTATCGATATGCTCATGTATATATTATTAAATTTTTGAACATTTTATTTTAAATTCGTCCACGCGGGCTTTGAAACCACGACCTCTGCACTCTGGACCCACAGTCAGTCAACTGGCCGCTTTTCCACGGAGGAAAATAGGTATAATATATGTGAACTTGTACATCAAGTCAATATTTTTATTGGATACTTTGTGGCGTCATTATTGATAAATTAATTAAAAAATATACTTTGTATTCACCACTTTATAAATATACATTGATATCTACATGTATTTTATTTAATTAATTTGTGTTGTTTCACAATTAATTAATTTAAAAATAATATATAGTATATTTGCGCACGTTCCAGAGTGGAGGATACTCTCAGTATTGCCCCCTGGTTAAAAACCACCATTCAGTATTGAAACGTTGCTTGAAATGGCTTTTAGCCGTGCTTGGTGACCAGATCTGAATAGCCAGGTATTCCCCACCTTCCTCTCCCCTTCTACTTCCCCTCTCCAATACCTTCAGCCTCACAACATTCCCCAATTGGGAATGCCATAGTCTCACTGGCTCCAGACGGTTGGGAGCAGTTGGGACTCTTGTGTGGTATTCATGTAAAAAAAAAAAAAATGTTTCGAAAACATATATTCATATATTCCTGACGATGAAAGCATCACTTTTGAAACATGTAGATATCAATGTATATTTATAAAGTGGTGAATACTAAGTATATTTTTAAATGAATTTATATATAAATATCAATAAATTTCTATATATAAGCGCCGATAGGGAGTGTATTTTTCTTCTCATTTTTGTTATTTATCTCACCAATCCGAAGTAACGATTATTAGAAGAATTCCATATAAAACTTGAGTATTAAATTTCTCCCCTAACACCAACGTGTTTAATTCTGTAAGTTTTTTCGATGTTATCCGTCAGTTAGGGATGGCTGCACATTTTCTCTATCCCATTTTCAGTTCATGGGGATACAAACTCCGAAGTTTGCTAAGTCCCGTTTTACGAGAAAAGTTGTCGGACTCCGCCATATTTTTTCGTTAAAACTTTCTTTCTCGCGTTACATTAGAAACTAATGTTTGAACGAAATTTACGTTTAATGTCGGAAAGGTCTCGTTGGCTGTTTGTTCTAAACATTTCGAATGGAAAAGTATGGACCGACCTACACTCTATCCCCTTTATACAATAGCCCCACTGCAATCTACAAAGTTAGGCGAAAAAACTTTGGGCGTTCTTCATGGTAATACAGCTAGTACGACCTCAGTTTAATTAAGACTTGATTTAGATCAGGCACAGCAGTCGGTATCTATCATCTTAATAGACTTGGTGAAAGGGTACAGTGTTCAGATAAGCCAATCGCAAACTGAAATCTGTTCTTAACGCTATCAAGTTTTCAAACATTAATTAAGAATACGATCTGTGTCATTAGGTATTTGATAATGCAAGAATGAATAAGTAATTTTTTAAAGGGTTAAGAGGAACGGCTGCGCGGCCTGTTTCACACAAAACTTAATTTTGGATTTGAGGCCAAAATATTCACCTAAAGCTAATGGATATTTTTGTTTTTAACCAAAAAGTATAGTAAATATCTAGTACGGATTAAAAGTAATTTATTCATTTTTGAATTACGTTATAAAATATATTCCATTAAATGAATTGATTGATAATTTTAGAGGCACATTTAACAATCATTTAGGGGCTAACGGTGTGTAAAAAAAGTTTTACCCCGTCTCCTTTGAAAATATTATGAAATATAAACTTAAAAAAAAAAAATGAGCATTATGGTGGACTGAAATTATATTTAAAAAACGATCAATTTACGTTGGAACATAAATTTTCCGTGCATAATTTAAAATATCGATCCGAAAAAAGTTTTTTTTTTTTAAATTTTTTGTTTTTATATTTTTATTTACATAATTAAAAATATGTATAATTAACCCGGATGTTCTTTTCTAAATTACCTCTAAAATTACGAAAATATAATTTTTTCATGGACTATACTTCATAATTTCAAACAAAAATAAATAAAATACTTACTGGATATTTAATAAACTTTAATTTTTAAAAATATGTCATCAGAGTATAATATTAATAAATCTTGAACATGAAGTATGATATCGATGTAAATGGCGTAAATTGAACTGGTCTCATTAGCTAAATTGGTTAAGCGGTTATCCAGGATAGGTAGAGGTCCTGGGTTCGAGTCCCAGATGCGACTGAAATCTTTTTAATTTCTGTTGTTTTTTCGGTTTCGTGGTTCATTTGGGATGTGTTAATATTATCTTCTTCAATGATTATGAATGAGAAATAATCAAACTTTGTTTTAACCACATTTATTTTACACACCTACCGGTTTCGCAACAACCGTTTTATCCACAGGACAAATTGTATTCATATTTCATTCGAGGTCCTGCATAATTAAAACGATTTTCACAGAACTTTGGAATCAAAGTATAAAATTGTTTGAACTATCCTTTACTTCCATCTATTGTTTCATTTAATTGGCTTGAGAAGGTTTAAGAAACCTTACGCGGAGAAAATTAATAGAAGATATTACGCCTATTAAAAAGGAATGCCTTCAAGTTTTATAATTTTCCTTCCGCAAATGAATAAACCATTTATAATAAAGTACGCAATTCAGATAGGGAATGATATTTTAACGTTTCAGGGAATAAAAACGTAAAAAAAAATATTATATGAACATATTTTTAATAAATTCAACTGAAATAAAAAAATTAGTATATTTTTTGGTAATAATAAATTCGACATCTACATTCTGTCGGTGTTTCCCCCACCCCCGTTTCTAAGTACCTATATGTAATAATTTTCCACCCAACCTTCTCCGATGGAACCCAAAGATTGAATTGGGTACTTTGTGCTGATAAAATATTGGTTGTCAAACAAAGAAAGATGATTTTTCACTTTTGACACCTATCCCAGGCATTCCCCCATTTTTTTCTGCAGTACAGAATCTGCACGCTGCTAATTCAGCACACATTTTATGCACTACCCATTTTATACAATCCCATCTTCCACAGACCTGACTTTCTGGTTTAGTAACTGATAAATAATTGAGTAGAAGACAGGAATGAGTACATGTATAGAATCGTTCTTGCATAAGAAATTAGAACATATTTGTTGTTATTTTTGCATTTTACAACATTTTCATTGACCTCCTGGACCCTCCCCATTCCCTCCGGGGAGGAATATCTCACTTGTTGTAGATCCTTGATCTAAAGTCTAAATCATCTCTTTTCAAGAAGAAAAACCCTCTTTTTCTAGGCAGGCAGGTTCATTACTTGTATGTTAGTGTAAAAATTATTATAAAAAAAAGTATTATTAAGTTAGTTTTTTCAACGAGAAAATCCCGTTTTCAATAAAAAAAAATGTTTTTCTATTTTAGTTTTTTACATCAGACGGTCATGCGAGTATTTTTTGTTAATTCTATCTTAAGGTGCAACTCAGTACACCTTTCTTTTCAATGGTCTCTATATAATAATTAATCATACAAACTAAAAACAATAGACACACGCATTCACACACATACAATAGCCCTATAAGATTGTTTGTTATGCTATACGGTACATTATACTTCCATATATTACATTATGTTTATTATAACTTCTAATTCAAAACTTGCTGCTATGTACTCCCCTTGTAAACCACCAACTCAACAATATACAAGTACAACAACAAGTAACATTATAGAGCATAATTTTCTTGGAACACTTTGAGGAAACATTGTTATGTAAATAATCGCAATATGTACACCCCGCTTCTCTACACAAGCAAAAGAGAACTGTAGTATTGTAATCGAATTGAAATATTAATTAATAAAAATCACTTTGTCTAAACTACTGTTTTTGATATATAAATATCCATACGTTTCAGAAGCAAAGCTCCCCTTATCAGAATAAATAATATATTTAAAATGCATTCAATTTCAGTAATACATTTTTAAAATAATAATATTAGATAACATTTTAATATTTGCCATAAATCTAGATACGTCCCAAAACAATAAATTAAATAGTATGTCTAGATATTTTTCTGTTGTCAGTTATCAATACGTCTTCAATTCTATTTTTTTATGTTATTTTTTTTGTTTTCAATTATGACTAACAAAAAGTGTCAACAAACTCGTTGAAGAAAGATATTTTCGTCTATTATTTAAGTATAAATTTCAAGAGGGTCAATAGCTTTTAGTAACACAGTCTTTGATCGTCAGGTGTCATACTTTCCATGCTGCTATGCTTTACTTTTCACTAGCTAGTTAGTTCCTTTTCACTAGACAAGTTGCCTTGGGGAGAGTTCATATTTCGGCATCGATGAAACCCAACATTAGAGTTAACTTATAAATACTTATCTTGCTAAGTTATCGGTTCATCGGTCTTGGTAAAAATATAATAACATTTAATATTTTCAAGCGATTGGTTTTCACTTTGTGGCGTCATTATTACTAAATTAATTAAATAATATACTTTGTATTCATCACTTTAATGATATAAAGATATCTAAATGTTTCGAAAGCGATGCTTTCTTCATCAGGAGTAATAATAAAAATAATAATGTCAAGTGCCAAATCAAAAAAAAAAATAAAGTGAAAAGCAACTTTATATTAATAAAGTGCTGAATACAAAGTACATTATTTATTTAATTTATTATTATAATATTATTATTCCAAAATACCCCAATGGGAAAAAGGATTCTATTCTGCGAATTGAGTTTTAAACTTGGTTTATATTGAAAACTTCTAGAATATATAATTCTATACTCTGATTTCAGGGGAAATTTGGGCAAAATGATCAAGTTTTAAGTGAAAAATTTGCAACATTGATTTATCTACCATGCTAGATGTTAAGAGAACAAGCGAAAACAGAACCTTTTATTAATCCATACATGTTATATTCAAATCAATTTTTTTAATGCTTTGGTTTCATTGAATCGTTCTAATTTTTACGTTAAAATACAGATTTCAGAGATGCACCTCGACACCCCATAAAGATAATATCGTGGAGTTTTTAATAATTGACCACACTTATCGAAATTTAGCTCTTTTCTTAAAGTTTGACCTTTTATATATAACAAGGTTTTTTCCGATTTATTGTGAAATAGTTGGAGATACTTAAATTATTTTTGCATGAGATATGCCTTTGTAAGTCTACTTTATAAGTTGAGGCAAAGTTTACAAGTGGAGGAAGATGGGCAATGCTGCTTTTTTTATGATACCGCATAAGTTTTATATTTTAGGTGTCATAGGGACTAGGCATTCTTCTTTAGGGAATATTGTGAGACTTCTGGAAGTTTGGAAGGGAAAGCGAAAAGGATGGTCGGAAAGTACCGGTTCATATTTAGATCTGCTGACTGAATAAAGCTAAAGCAATTTTAAGTAACGCCAACGTTTCGATTCTGATTGGTGTTCTCGCATCAGGGCAAAATTAAGCGTAATTTCCACTCTAGAAGTGCAATAACTGTTTTTTTTTCTATAACTTATCTATAATAACACTTTAACATTTAGCAGAAAATATACTGAATTTTTTTTTCCCATGTCTGATTTTGAAACCAGAACCAATTCGTGAATTAATGAGTTAACCGCTCTGCCACAGAGGTCATCCAATAATAAATAAATTCCGTGTACTTATACGAAACGTTAGCAATATATGAATAACGAGTCTATTAATCTTGTTTTATTAATATTAAAAAAGAGAGCTTTTTTTCTGCATTTCATGATATGCTTCATGAAATATTGACTTTTACATTGATTCCTCAAATTTTTGTTTTAGCTGAAACATTGTGAGAATACCTCCCTTGCATAATTTATAACGCTCTTCCCTTCAACTGAATCACCCCAATTTTAACCTAAATTAGAGAAGTCCGTAGCAGAAGAAGCAGTCTCCCTTACAAGGCAGAAGTTTATTACATTTCTCGACATTTAATGGGATATGAAGGGTAATATTTCACTCCGAAGATAAACATAGGAACAGAACATGGATGTGTTTGGGGGAAATCAAATAAGGGAAACTAAGTGAGATTAAGCAGTATTTTTCTCTATCAACTTTTTGAGACTACCTTAAATTATTAATATTTTGAGAATTTGTAGATGACTAGGTAAAATATTAGATCGTTACGAATTGTTTTAATAAAGCTCAGTTTCAGGCGGCATTCTTTAAATAAGTAAAAAGAAGATTGAGTAGGAAGAGTATAGCTTTTAGTATGAGCCCTAATGTACACTGTATACTTATTTCATATGTATTTGAACCTACAATTTTAATGGAATGAAAGATAGACAAAAACCTTAATTGAATTATAGTTTATTCAAATAGTTACCGTGTAAGAACTGATCTCACGAATACTTTTTTATGATTATTTTTTTTTTGTAAAATTATTATAATAATGTCATATACATTACAACGTAAGTTTGTAACAACGAATTTTGTCACATTTTAAAATATTACTCTCTAGCAAATATATTTCTAACTAATGAAAACAAAGGATAAAATATGGGATGTGCAAGGTGCATTTATGAGTGGAAGGGGATGCATGGATCAGATTTTCTCGTTGCGTATGCTCACAGAGAAGTTTCTGGCAAAAAACCAGAAACTTTTCTGTGCTTTTGTAGATCTACAAAAAACATACGACCGAGTTGACAGAAAAAAGTTATGGAAGGTGTTGTCCAAGTATGGAGTGAATACAAATCTTATACAGGCAATCGCATCTCTGTACGAGGGAAGCGTTGCATGTGTTAGGGCAAACGGTGATTTTACGGGGTGGTTTGATATCACAAAAGGTGTTAAGCAAGGCTGCGTAATGTCACCGTGGTTATTCAATCTATACATGGATAATTGTATGCAAGAATTGAAAGAAGTGGGCTTGGGCGCAAAAATTAGTAGTCTGCAAGTTTGTTGCCTGTTGTATGCTGATGATGCGGTGCTGATTGCTAACAGTATAGAAGATCTACAGTCCCTCGTATCTAGGATGAACGAAGTATGTATGAAGAATGAGCTAATGATGAATGTAAGTAAGTCTAGAGTCATGGTGTTTGAAAGAGAGAGTACGAACACAGTGTGCAATATAGTTGTGAATGATGAATACTTGGAGCAGGTAGATGAGTTTGTGTATTTGGGAAGTATGTTTACGAGAGATGGAAAGACTGATAGGGATATTGAAAGAAGGTTGAATGCAGGAAACTCCATAAACGGAGGACTGAACGCGGTTGGCGCAAACAAAAAGTTGTCCAAAGAAGCGAAGCTAGCAGTCCATAATAGAGTGCTGATACCAACTCTGATGTATGGCAGTGAGGCATGGAACTGGCAGAGGAAGGATGAAAGTAGACTGAATGCTGTAGAAATGAGATCTCTGAGACGAATGTGTGATAAAACCATGTATGATCGTGTGAAAAATGTTGAGATTCGTAAGAAATGCAAGGCTGATGTAAGGCGTAGTGAGCAAGATTAAGAAAGGGACGCTTAGATGGTTTGGGCATGTAGAGCGAATGAATGAAGAAAGGAGTGTAAGGAGAATATATGACGCGAATGTGAATGGAAGAAGAAGCCAGGGACGTCCAAGGAAGACGTGGCACGATCAAGTGAATCAAATACTTGAGTCGGGCCATGTCAAAAGTCGGAATAACAGAAGAGAATGTATGAGACGTTGTATGAAAGTGAATGAAGCAAGAAGTGTATGCCAAGATCGAGTTGTTTGGCGGTCCGTCCTCTCTGCCTATCCCTGTGGGGAAACGGCGTGATGGTTAGTTAGTTAGTTAGTTAGAGCTCCAAAACAACATTATTTATATTTTAATTACTTAGGACCTTGGAGGAAAAATAACATGTTTTTATATATGCATTGACCTTGAGTTTGTCGACTTCAAAATAAATATAGGTTTACTAATTGCACAGTATGTAAAATAATAATTCATTTGTCGGTATGTGTTTTTAGACACATGATAAATACAGGCGAAACATTTGTTACAAACCGAGATACCGCAAGCTTGCGAGTTAATCAACATTGATTAATTGTACTTCGTTGTATTTACAGCCATCGCACAGTGCTGCAGTCCCATACAAGGATAGGCACAACAGTTAAAAAATACATCCAAAAATAGTCGCCAAATATTTAACATTCCTGCAGGTTGGATGCCTGATTTATGGCGCCTATTAGCAAAAAAAAATAGTTGCAGTTTCCAAATGAATGTTTCATTTTTGATAACCTTGTTCATCGTTACCTGTAATTATTTTTGAGAAAATGTTATTTTTTTGGTAATGAGCTCTGTTTCGACCAGAAGATGTTATTAATAACTTAGTTTACATCACTTTATTTATATACGATCAACATGTTTCATGAACAATGTTCACATCATCAGGATTAGTTGTGTACTAAACTTAAAAATCAAATATAGATCACATATTGTTGGAAAGGGTAGAAGGAAGGGGAATGGGTAAGAGTGGGGGAAGGTTATTACAATTAGGGATTTCAAAGACATTAGCGGGGATTTCAAAGTCATTAGCAGTGAAAGACCGGTTAAGTGGGAAAAGGTTCAAAAGAGGGTTTGAAACCCTTACAGAAGAAATTTTCTTCAAAAAATTAGATGTTATTACATAAAATATTCAAATGAAATATTTAAGGAGATTATATATGTTTGTTTGTTACATAGTTTTCACAGGTTTCTGCTTGACTGATATTTGATAAGGTGTTTTGTTTGCGTTTGTTCATAAAATCATCCTACACGTGTGTCCTGCAACCGATCAAGGTTAAATAATTCTTAAAAACCATGGGATTATGCTATTAACGTGACGTAGATACTATAAAGAAAGTCCTTTGTCTACGTCACATCACAAATAATAAGTAAATAGAAAAAATTACAAACGTAAACAAAACTTAACAATAAGTGATGAAAGTAGGTAATTAATTAATTCAAAATGTAAAAATAGTTAAGTAAATAATTATTAAATAATATATAAAAAAATAGGAAAATAAAATTTTTATTATTAATATAAATAAAATCAAAAAAATAAGGCATAGAAAAATATTTCTACATTGATAATGGGAGTTTTTCATCAGAAACATGTAAATATTTACAAATTAAAAATAGTGGTTTAAACAAACAAAAAAACGTGCATATATGTTTAGAATAGCCACACTAGTTCCCATACACGTGTTATCAATTAACAGGTAGATAAGGCATTTATTATTTTTAATATTATAATTTGAATGTTATTTGTTCATAAACCATATAAATAGCAAGACAACTGTTTCAACGGGAAGAGTACCATTTTGGAATCAGGAAGAAGGAGTAGCCCAGGAGCAGTTGTTGTCCACCGATTTTTGTAGTCATTGTTTCATTGAAAAATCCTCACCCGAAATCTCTGAAGATGAAATCGGCGATTTATAAATAATCGATGTCACTGGCACGAGCGTCCAGTACCAAAACCATGCAATAGCCACCAAACCGGTGGAAATGTGAATTGTTTCTGCGACTTTTCTTATTTTATAATTTTGTCCATAGCCTTATATGAGACCGCAGCACTGTGCGTCGTGTGGGTAAATATACAAGAGTGTTTAATAAATCATAAAATTAGTTTTGTGTCACCATTCGGATCCCGTACCTACGTATCTTTATGTTATACAACATTTTATATGCCTTTACATTATTATTATCATCCCTTTAAATAGATTGTAAGCAAAAAAAAAATAGACTAGAGATTTTTTTGTTATAATTTATCGCTTTTATGGATATACAGATAGGTTTATTAATTTACTTTTATAGTTTACTTAACACATTGGAGAATCTCAAAGGGCCGACATATTAGTTGCTGTTTATGCTCGCTAAGAGGGATTTGTTTAATCCTTGCTAAAATTTAAGCGTGCTAATCGGCCGCTTGATCCTTGCTAAACGCAAGTAGTTCCCTTTTTAAATACTGAGGCGCTGGTATTAGCACGTCTATTAAATTTGACATTTATGTAAATTTATAACGGGTGATTTTTAATCTAAAATAGACAGGTAGTATGAAAGGAATTTTAAAAGTTCCATCGTGAGAACATAAGTAGTTTGTTTTTAAAGGTTAGTTTAATTTAATTCATGAATAATGCACTGACTAAAGCAAAACCATTACTAAATACAATTTCAGGTTCCTCAGATTATAGCACCACGATAATTAGTGTGGAGGACTTTATATAAAATCAACTCGTGATTTAAACTGCGTAAAAATAAACAGCGGTCGTTGACATTTTGAAATATCGCGGTGACAGTTTGGTTTTGCAAAGAAAGCAGTTCATCTATTAAAATCATAGACAACACGTGTAATATTGGTGATATCTATGCTTACGACCTATTTACGAATTATGCGTTAAGCTCGCCATAAAACCCATAACATGCTTATGGCATACTGAAATACGGGGCCGTAGTCTGTTTGATTGATCCCATCCTCTCCCGTTTGTTGTAAGATGTTATTACCCATCAACGGCAAAAATAGCATAAAGTATCTGGGTGTTTTAGTAGACAGTCAACTAAAATAGAAAGAACAAGTACCTAATACGGTAACTAGAGTAAGAAAACTTATTTACATATTCATTAGATTGAGAAACATCCTATCATCCAATATGATAAAAAACAATATAGTATTTCCTTGCGTAATACATTTCACAATATAGTATAATCGGTTGGGGAGGAACCTTTTAAACTTACCTCTTACCTGTTGAAAAGATACAGATATTCATTTTTAAAGTCATCATACGAAAACCGTCGATATTTCCAATTACACAGCTGTTTCTCTTTTAGAGTCCTCAGTTTAAATTAAATCTTCAAAAATAACACATTGTTACAAATTCACGAAAATCATTTCAATTCAAAAACTTCCACAAAAATAAGTTACCGACCAAGATCACGTGGCAACTTAGAAATCCCTAAATTTAAAACCAGTGCTTCTCAACTCCAATACGCCTATCATGGTATAATTTGTTTTATTGCCCTCCCGTATAAAATCAAAACAGAAAAAATTATAATTCTTTCCAATCACGAAACAAACAATTACTAGAGTTGCAATTGTTAGCAATTGCAAGTTTTATTTTCTTCTTAAATTTAACTCTTAATTGTAAATAATGTATTTACATTAAAAAAAGGCAACATATCCTCTATAAATATACGATTAGGTCGTTCAAAATATGAATGTAGTATGTTTATATCTTTTATATGACACCACGTACTTTAAGTGTCTTTTTTTGTAGTAACTATCGTGTACAACATCAAAAACATTATCTATATTACATTCTTGATGTACTTTTATTTAACTCTTAATTGTAAATAATGTATGTACATTAAAAAAAGGCAACATATCCTCTATAAATATACGATTAGGTCGTTCAAAATATGAATGTAGTATGTTTATATCTTTTATATGACACCACGTACTTTTAGTGTCTTTTTTTGTAGTAACTATCGTGTACAACATCAAAAACATTATCTATATTACATTCTTGATGTACTTTTATTACTATTACTTTTATTTATTCACTACTGTCGCTAAATGGCGCTACTCCCCAACTCAAACACGAGAAATCTTTCTCTATTGAGTTGGGCATTTTTTTTTAAATAAATTTTTACTTTTCGTAATTAGCTATTAAGATATATCTGTACTATTAAATATTTTATATGTATAAATATATTTAAAAAAAAAAATTTAAAAAAATGTTTTTGATACCACATTCATTTTTTGTGAAGAATTCCCTCTTTAAACCTAACAATGTATAACAATGATACATATTGAAACTGGCTGAGATGAAGGAAAAATTACTGTTTCAACAACAACAAAAAATTTCAAGTTTATAACTTTAATTTATTGACATTAACAACTAGTTTCATAACGATCCGACGCGCATCGCCCAAGATCTCAAATCCCTTTATTTGATTGCTTTCTTTTAAAGTATACATTGTTACATTATCAGAGATTCGTACTTTCAGTGTTGATGTAGAAGTTCTAGACAAAGAGTATTGATTTTTGTTTTATTAAAAAGGCTTTGCTCTATTGTTTAAATGTAATGTGTTTTACTTTATCTCGAAGGGCAGATTTTTAATCAAGAGTCAACTAAAATTCAGATATTATCTAATAAGGTTTTGAGTCAGAGAAAAATGTTGAAATTTTTTTTTTTTCTTTCTATAATTGGGTGGAGCCCGGGGAAAAGATGTTTGACTTTTATAACCTTCTACGCAATAATTCAAGGTTAATTTGTCAAAATACGCTTCATGTCTGGGGGCTACGTGGGTTAGGAATAAATTAATAATTTCATTACAATTTTGGTATCTGATATAACTACCTGCTTTATATGGGAAGGTGTAATTTTGTTTAGGTGAGATGATAATATTTCATCCATTTTATTACTCGTACGTAAACCAAAAAAAATGTTTTTAAGTCGTTATGTGTGAATTTAAAATTGATATTGTGTGATGAACTGTTAAGAAAGATAAAACAAAAATCAAACAAATATTATTTTACAGAATACATGTACGGACTGTAATATAGAGTTTCCGATAAGTAAATAATTTTATTACACAACATTTTTTTCGCAATATATGAATAATATTCATAACTTAAATCTGGAATCTTTTTCATACCAAATATTCAAATTGCACCGGAAATTACGGTTTTATCTAATTAATGCTTCATTTTAATTTTGAATACACCAAAGGTATCTTTATTTTAATTATGAATAAACCAAAGGTATCTTTATTTTAATTATGAATAAACCAAAGGTATCTTTATTTTAATTATGAATAAACCAAAGGTATCTTTATTTTAATTATGAATATACCAAAGGTGTCTTTATTTTAATTATGAATATGCCAAAGGTATCTTTATTTTAATTATGAATAAACCAAAGGTATCTTTATTTTAATTATGGATATACTAAAGGTATCTTTATTTCAATTATGAATACACCAAAGGTATCTTTATTTTAATTATGAATATACCAAAGGTATCTTTATTTTAATTATGAATATACCGAAGGTATCTTTATTTTAATTATGAATATGCCAAAGGTATCTTTATTTTAATTATGAATATGCCAAAGGTATCTTTATTTTAATTATGAATAAACCAAAGGTATCTTTATTTCTTCTAACACTGTGACGCAGAATTTCGTCCGCTTCACTATAATGTTATATGTAACTACCTTAGAAAATATATTTAAAACTATGAACCTTTTTGATTTATACCTACTGCCATATTGTTCCTTAGGCAACGTTAGTGTAGATTTTAAACCAATACAACGTTTGTAAATCACATAGGTATTAGAGCAGTTAACGGATGGATGAACTCCCGTACAGTTGAACCTATTAGGTAGTCTCACGATCGATTTAATCTCCACTTTATTGCACAAGATTACATGGACTAACCGCCTGAATTCAATGTACGTAAATTCGAGATCCGCTGGAATTCTATGTACAAGTTGTAACTTTGCGTATTTACCAGAAGTACATCTTATCTGTATTGTTGATCTAGGATCCGTCGGAAATATTGAATTTGTGGTACACAGGCACTAGGAGTTGGATGTACTGTGGAATAATGTGAGATATATACCAGCATTAAATTTGAATACGACGTAGATAGGAGCAATAATTCTGAATGCTGGGCACATAGGAACCACTATTCGTTCTGAATGCGAGGCAGATATCTGATTTTATTCTGAATGCGGGGTACATAATTTATCTACATAGACACTAACAATAATTCGGCAATACAGATGAATACCTGCATTTACTTGGAATGCGGGTTTCATAAATACATTTTTTACTTCGGGATACAAGCTACAAAGATACGCCATATATTGAATACGCGGTTGATACTAACTCTAGACCAATAATATGTTATATTTAAATAACCCAATTTGACAGTTTTTCGTTTGTCCTTAGTTCTGATGGTCGAATTCTTCCTGAATGATAGGAATACAGCGTACAGCGCCCTTGAGGTGATTTTTCACAAAAACGGCGCTATAAAAATCATCCGATTATTATTATTATTAATAATAAATCTGAATACACAGTAGGCATATACCATCAATATTTCTGCATTCGAGGTGGATACCTGCAATTTTTCTGAATGCCGGATATACCCGCATGTATGTAAATTTCATTTTTTTGCTGTATATTATGTAGCGACAGGGTCTCCTATCATTTAACAAAAGATTTTCGAACACAATATTAATATCCATTTAAATAATTTCTTGAAAAGTTTGGTATTCACTTTGTGGCGTCATTATTAATAAATGAATTAAAAATTACTTTGTATTCCTCACTTTATTAATCATATCAACATGTTTCGAAAACGATGCTTTCCTCATCAGGAATATATAGAATACTAAAAAATAATAATATCCAGTATGGACAAATGATAAACATAGAACCGAATCATATTAGAATAGATAAATTATAAACATAAACAAAAATTGATTAAAGTAGGTTAGTAATTAATCAAAAATGTTAATAAAAAAAATATTATAAAACGTTGAATAAAAAATTTATATTAGAAATTTAAAAAAAAAGTATTTTTATTGTAAATATAAATACGAAAATAAATGCAAGTTAAAAATATAAATATATACTCGTATTTGATTAATCATTATATTTAATTCAGTATTAACGGTTTTTCTAATTTATAAAATTTCAAATTTGTCTAATTGTAAACAATTATTCAGTCATATCAGTCATTTTCTGTCGGTATCTGCTTAAACATAAAATTAATGCTATTTTATATAAGCTACTCACCTTCACACACCCCTTCGCCTTTTGCAATCTAAAGTCTCCTGTGTATTCCATTGTGAAAATTTATTCTTCTCCATTTTTTTTCTTGACAGTTTTTATCCCAGAACACTGAAACGTCTCACAACACGACAGGCCATGACATCTGTAAATATGTAAACAGTCTTTTCGTTGATTTAAATGCTTTTTTAACAGTGAAATGAATACTGACATTTAACGCAATGATATTTATACATAAAATAATAAACAACCTATATATATCGTAATAATAGTTTTTAAACAACACAATATTTATTAATTGATAAACTAAAGTTCTTAAAAACTTAAGACAAGATTTTTGTGCATAGCGCAAAGGGTAACAATTATTTTTATAAACAACAATTATTAGCCTGAAACACTCATCCAAATTGAAAAAAAACCTTTCCGAGCAAAGATAAACAGCTCAACGGTAGAGCATCCTGACCGGACATCAGAAGGGTGCAGGTTCGTGTCCTGCTTTATGTATTTATCTTTGCTCGGAAAGTTTTTTTTTTTTTTTTCAATTTGTATGAGTGTTTCAGGCTAATAATTATTGTTTATAAAAATAATTAACACAGTATTTATTTATTTGTCACAGTCTCCATAAAACAGTTGTACGCTAATATATTACAGAGATTAAAATACTTTAAAATAAATGAGAATCAGTAAAAAAATATTCATAGACAGATAAGTATTATGAATAACAAATAGTACAAGTAAGTAAACACTCCCATATTAATGATTTGAACAATACCTAAGATGCCCTTGAAAACGGCGCTATAGAAGTAATCCAATTATTATTATTATTATTATTATTATCTCTACTGAACATGTGAGAATTGAAAGGTTCATAGGAAAAGTACAAAAAATCATAGGGGGAAGTTTTATAATTATTTTGTGACATGGGTCAAAAGATATTCGCAAAATTGTCTGTAAGTGTCAGGTATTGAAAATGTCATCGGTCAATGCAGCACCATTGAGCAGTTGAGGCGCTCTGCCGATTGGCGTGTTCTGGTAAACAGAAGTTTTTGATTTCGTAGCATAAAATTGTGCATGTAATTTCCCGCCAGTATACTTTTTAGAAACGTATAAGTTTACCTCTATCAATATATGTTGATTATATATGGTTCCAGAAATTCACTTAAAATATTTTTCGGTGGGCAGGGTGCTGTAATCAAGCATTCCTGTTAAGAACAGGGATGGATATATCAGAGGATCATATATGTAAACTGAAAAACCTATACTTATTAGCACCTAACATGTTTTTTTATTCTAATATTTATGTTCCTTGCTTTTTTACTTATATACTCGTAGATAGCCGGGTAATCATTGAAATGAAATTCATATATGCCAGAATGGCTTGGAATGTCTTTGTCTTTACAATTAATTAAAAAGTTTGCTTAAGTTATTATTGGTATGGAAAGTTGACGCTTTTCCTGTTGAGAATTTTTCATAGGAAGAAAATGTACTTATTTTCAAAATTATTCGTCATTCTAGGAGTTGGGTTATTATTATTATTATTAGTTGTTAGACAATATAGAAATTTATTTGTTGAAATTCGGCGTCGTTTTTTTTATGATTTTGCCAATTAGATTAGGATCACATCTGTTATTATAAGTCATATCAGTTATTTTTAGATAGTTGAATAGTGATCAACCGGTGAGTCATGGTGTGGAAAGCGGAGTGTATATGTCAGATAGGATGGTTGGAGGCATAAATGATGGTTTTCAAGTTCGGGTATGAATTGTGCATTGAATATTTGGAAATCACTCCTTTATTATCATTATCCCCTGACTATAATGGTCAACTGAATAAATGAGCGTACACGTTTCATATTCAATGGAAAAAATGTATTTTTATTAGAAATTTGTGTGAGGTCTTTGGACAGATGATAAGGTAAATGGGATGATCTTCGATTATGGGGAAAATAGGGAACACGTTTACGACATCATAAGATAAATTATATCGCAGGTGTCCATTCTTAACTAAAGCTTTGCAACATCGACTATTAGATATTTACTAGAATTTACCACGCGGCTACGTCTGAGTATCGAGACTCGTTACAGATTTTTTTATATATAAAAATGAGAATACCATGGCTACATAGTTCACGATAAATCTGATACAAACTGAAAATGGATGCGTTGAAATATAAATCAAGGGAGAAAAATCTTCAAATTACATGATGCTGTAAAGGTATGCCTAAGATTTCGTAATGTTTCTGCTGCGTTCAGTGGTGTTTTTGTCTAAAAGTACGTTTGTGCAGTTACTTCTATAAACAAAATAAACAAGACAAACTTGTATTATAATTTAATCACTCTTTTAACAGCGCGCAATTTAAATTCCGTGCTAAAAAATCCTTCGGTCTGTACAGGAAGTACTACCCGAGAGCGAAACCGAGTTAATTTATATGTTATGAATTCAGCGAAACTGGGACTTTATGTTCTTAGAAATAGTTCATAGAAACATATTTGTGGCGCTTTAGCGGCACAACGTGGAAAGCATGCAAATCTTGAAAATCTACCAGCTACCTGGGTGCGCAGCGACTATGAGCAAATTTGTACAGAAAAGTATTTTGCAAGAATTAATAGATTTTTTTCTGTGATTTTTGTGTTCTAAGTTGTTATTAAAATACGTTAATTACTGATTTAATTTTAATAATGATAC
This sequence comes from Halesus radiatus, assembly GCA_022606495.2. Lineage (NCBI taxonomy): Eukaryota > Metazoa > Arthropoda > Insecta > Trichoptera > Limnephilidae > Halesus > Halesus radiatus. The sequence goes on from JAHDVE020003882.1 coordinate 64,811, forward strand.
TATTATGTAATTTTTTTAAATTGACGTTTTTTACGTAAAATGTGATATTCCTATTTAAAGCAATTTTTTTTTGTAACCCACGACATTAGGTGCATATTATTCAAAAGCCACTGACGTTTTAATGAATCGCCGAATTGTTTCTTGTTGCTCGGTACCTAATCTATGGTGAATTGATATGATGAAACTTTTTTAGATCGAGGAATAAAATTTTCTAATTTAGAAGTTAGGGAATTCTTTTCTCGATTTTTTAACCTGCAATTGAACTCCCAGTGAAATAGGCCTCGAATAACCACTGGCTTTATTTTAACGGATTTAGTTTTTAGAATTGAGGATGGTAAAACAAACTGGGATCTTCAATCCTAATTAATCCGTCAAATGCACAGAAAGTGAAATTTACGATCACAATAATGCTTTGAAAATATGTCGCAGTAGGAGTGAATCAGTGAAGAGATACACAGCGAGGCAGGTGCAATTTGATACTAAATCCGAGACAAATACTACGGATTCCGAGGAACGAGTAAGAGCATAGTCCAATTGAAAATGCCAAGGATTGTGGTACGAGTTATTTTGTTTTCCATTGTAAATCTTGGCAGAGCGCTTTCCGAGCGAAGCACTTTCTCACTGTTCGGCAATCTTTTGTAACGCTTCGAGCACTATCCGGCGAGCAGTTAAGAACCGTTTTAAATTTACAAACACCATTGAACTTTCTGACATCGCTCCGTGAAGTATGACCCCTTAACCTCGCGAGGGGACGCGACCTGAGTGCATTGGCGACGGGGGTTGAGTAACTGAAGGCAGTCAGGTGATTGATTGACTGAATCAATCTTTCGCTAAGAAACCTGCGAAGTAGGGCAAGGTAAAAATACGTCCCTGAAAAATATTTTAACGTGTGAAAAACGTATTGTTCTTAATTGTGAAAGCTTTCGAAACAGGGAGTCCTGCATTTCGATAATAATTAAATATGTTTTATAACTATGATAGAACATAGTTGGCAAATTGCAATGTTTGCTTATTATTGAAATTTTCTACTAATATTACCTTTGCGAGGTATCGGTGAACAAGCTTTGATGAAATATTAATTGGTAATGGTCATTTACAGAACTTTGCCCTGATATCCTGTCCTATGAAGTGAATTTAGCAATTTATTCGCTAATATTTCAGTGTCCTCGAATCGAGAGATGATAATTTAAAATTAATTGCTCGCCAAATAAAAACAAATTGTAATTAAGTGTCAAAACCAGTGGCGTGCCGTGACTTATTTTTGCCAAATTTAGAAAAAATCCAGTCCAAGAACAAATTTGTTTCTTTATTCCTGCTCGATTTTTATGTTTGTCACAAAAATTCTTTAATACGTATTTGTGTTCTACATTAAACGACAATGATTTGGTTTTCTAATACATTCAAGTTGAAAATTCATAATGCAGCCTTTGAATATGCATTTGTAATATTTTTTAATTGTATAATGTTGAAGAAGCTAATTGTGCAGCTAACTTGAATACAATTTTATAGGTAAATAATTATTGTGATACTTCATCGTTTCGTAGAATTTAATTAAAAATTCTGCAATCGTAGCGAAAGTCATACTTTAACCATTATACAAATGGACTCATAGAAATAGGATAAATAGAACTGAACGATAATATTATACTTACCGACCGACCAATGAAAGAGTGCTCTCTCGTTACCGGTATCGGTATCGCCGCCCCTGTAAACAATGCAATGGATAACAAACACCTCTGCCATAGGTCATTCCAAGTGATTTGCTATTTTTGGTGACTTAGCAGGGGTGACCGGATTCATAGGATGAGGTTAGTCCAGGTCTTGGCGGTGGATGCATCTGCCTACCAGCTGCGTGGTAGGCCGGATAGAGAGAGGCCGATTGAAGAAGACCCCTAGGAGGAGAGCCTAGCATCGCAGTGGGGGGATGGATTACGCCCGTCACCCTTGCACACAGACCTCCAGATTCATACCAACCCTTCTTACATTTTTTCTTCTCAGAAATTCCTCTCCTTATCTTTTCTTAAAAAATAACATGGACGCTGTGTGCGCCAGGGTTCCCCGATCGACCCATATTTGAAAGGCTTGGACTAATGGGTGGATTGAGTTGCGTAGAGAAGTTCTTGACGCGGATGGGGTATTGGTACTTGTTAGATTAAAAACTAAAATATTTAACACTGATATTGTATTTACGGCGAATGATACAATGAAGAATAATGCTTGATTATTGTATTTACGGCGAATGATACAATGATTGAATAATGCTTGATTATCTCTACAGTAAGCTATTGAAAGCTGTTGTTTACTGAGAATTTGGTGATAAAAGAAGAACGAGTAATGAAATTGTTACACTTTATAAATTTGACATTTGAAAAGTAAAGATTTGAATTATTTGAGAGAAATGATTGTCTATTATTTGAACTTTAATTTGATTTCTAATATAAATGAGTAATCATATTCTGAATAGAACTAAAAATGAGTAAACATAAAGAATAACATTAAAATACAAAAATACTAATAAACAAACAATGATCTTACTATATTTTCATATGAAGCGGTGACTTGATGATGTGACATTATAATTTAAAAAAATAAAACAATAACTTTGTTTACATCACTTTTATTCATACTTTTGCCGATCGGGTTTCGCTACTACCGTAGCTTCTTCAAGGCAGTATACAACTAAACTATGAATTAAGATGTATTATAGATTGATACAAACAGGCGATTGGAGGGTCAAGGGTGGAAGATCAGCAGGTACCTGACCGGGAAGGGTGTGTACTTTGTTTATTGGGAATAATTTAAGAATTGGGCTTTTATTTAGATCTTTCTATTGAAACCGAACACAGACAAAAAAAACAATTTTTCCTCACTGCTTCCTGTATGGAGTTACAAAAAAAAATAATGCTTTGTGTTTCCAAGGGGTTTATACGCTAATACCACGTTAAAACGCACAGATCGTACAGTCGACAACGTAACCAATCCGATTTAAGTGCCGGCGTTCAGCTACTCGCCTATTTCTCGATTAAATTTCACGATTTAGTGCCCGCAATCTACAATGCGGTCTTATCAGACACGTTTCGTTACGACATCAAACGTTTACGGTTGACGTACGTAACGCGATCCTGCCCGTAAGAGGATTCCTACTGATTAAGGCAGTCATGTCGTAGCAATAAAATGGTTACAATGTCGTATCGTAAAACAATATCTCGTTGAACGACGAATTTCAAGCAGTTAATGTGTTTTATGGTTTTTCGCGGCTGTCATTGTTATATCGAAAGGGTTTATAAAGATAATCCATGCACAGTCAACGATTTAATATGACAATATTACATTTTTTGGAATAACTTATTGAATCTTATAAACCTCATTGTAATATTTAATCAGTAAAGACGATACTATTAAGAAATCTCAAATGGAATATGCATAATAAAAAGGAAAGTAAAATGGGAATCAACCCCAGAACCTCCTTTACCGGGAAAATACTCTAACAACTAAGCTAATGGGACCTAATTGTTTCTCGCCAATTATATCGAAACATTTTTTTTCTTAAAAAGAAAGACAAATATTCCCCGGTTACGAATAACCTGACGATATTTGAAAATCTTCTACTACCATCACAGTAAGCATAAGATGTTGCTTGTGTCGTAATCGAGGACTTAGCCCGTCGAGGAATTGAACTCAGGAAGCCTGGGTGAGACCCAAACGCGATGCCAACTCAGCCACTGACCGGTTATTTCCATATTTTTTATTATTATATTTTTGAATGATTTGCAAAATTTTAACTAAATATATTTGCAATCTAGATAGTGTTTCGGATTAGTGGTGGGCGAAGCGGCTCGGTTTAGTGATCCGGATCACTAAATCAGCTCTCTGTAAAGACAATCCACATGAAACCTGGACGAAAAAAGTATCGTGTAAGAGCGTCTTAAGGATGTCTTTAGGAGAGCCAAGGGGGGTGAGTGAGAGGGCATGGTGCGGGGGGACGCGAACCGTCGTTCAATCGAGCCGGATCACCGAACCGGTACACTACAAAGAGTTGATTTAGTGATCCGGCTCCCTAAACCGAGCCGCTTCGCCCACCACTATTTCGGATATACCTATACGATTTTTGTTTATATGAGACATCTACTGACATCTATAAAAACATGGAAATTGATTAAGGATAATATTATTAATTCCTAAATTGAAATATATGGGTAAGAACGACATGGAAAATATTTTGATCTCATTAGCTCAGTGGCTAGGGTGTTGTCCCGGTAATACAGAGGTCCTATGTTCGATTATCAGATGCAACTGATACCTTTATATTATCTGTGTTTTTTCTGCTTCATAATCATTTGAGATTTATTAATTTTATCTTCTTCAATAATACGTAATCTTTTCGAAAGATTTTAAGAAATTTGTTAAAAACAGGTTTTTATACCTACAATACGTTTTAAGTTATGAAATAAAAAAAAAACAATTACTAACTGAGCACCTATGTGGAATCAAAAAAAAATGATGATTGTGAATTTTTACTTTGATAAGAAAAGAAAAAGAGTCGAATTTGTCGCTTTCATCTAAAAAAAATGTTCTTTCGGAAGACGAAAAAGCCAAATTAATTGACTTAGCAGGACTTTATTTGTATTTTACAATAAATAATATATTAATAAATACGCTCTCAACATCGCCCTGGTGATGCACCTCCGTCCAAAATTTTGCTTGAAATTATTTTGGCTATCTGAATAGTCAAGTAATTCCCAACATTTAAAATTCAAAACATTTAATAAATTCTATTTATGCCCTAACAATTTCACCGTAAATCTATTAGGCAACGTTTCGGAAAATTTCTTCTACGATAACAAGAAAAGATAGAAACGTCTCCCACGGGGTCAGCCCACTAAATAACGTAACCGGCAAAGAAAGCAAAATTGAGTTAATATTATTTAATCCCAGATACAGCGTAACTTAATTTCCGTTCGCCCAACCATCCCTGATTATCCTATCTCGTGTGTTATTGCGTCTTGAGAAGATTTGGGCTTGACCTGGGTCCTTGGTAAGGAAAGAACCCCAAAATTCCTTGAACGTAGAAGGTAAGCAGAAACAAAGCAATTTATCGGGGTTTTATTAATTAAGTCTGAAGGGATCATCTATTTTTTTATTCTCACCCTGTATGTAATTCTATAAGTTAATTTTCCGCGATTAAACACTTCGTAAAAGTTCATCACGTATCTGGTTTTAGTGATTCCAGATTTTTAATTTAGATTTAAAATAGAGCTTAATTTTTTTTAATATTTTTTTTTTATATGAATAACCGTCTGGAGCTAGTGAGACTATGACATCCCCAATGGGAAATGTTATGAGAGATATTAGGAGGGGAAGGAGAAGGGGGAGTGGAAGGCGGGGAAATACCTGGCTATTCAGATACTATACAATATTTTTAAATGAATTAATTGTGAAACAGCACAAATTAATTAAATAAAATTTACTTGCGCACGCCGGGATTTGAACCCGCGACCGTCGGGTTCGTAGTCGAGAGCCTTATCCCTCGACCATGGAGGCCGTCAATACTTAAGCGACACCCTTCTCATATAAATCTGTAATGATTTTGATACAATTTATAACGGATTGCTAGAATATGCGTTAAAGGATATTTTACCTACATTTTTATAATTTTTTTTTTTTATAAATTTAACGAAAATCAAATTTAATAATGTTATTATTAAGTTCTGCAAGAATTTTTAGTTTTTATTATTGTGACAGCTGTTTCGCCGTTCAAGACCATTTTCAAACTGGGGTTAATCCACATTGTGACGACTTGTTTATATGATTTTATTCACTCCCAACCCATTCTAATTTGGACGGGTTTTTAAAAATAATGATTTATTATTTATTTCTGCAAAACCGAATTAGCTAGAAAATTTATCAAAATTCTCTATTCTGTCAGATTTTCACATTTATAATGTATTTCCCAGTATTTAAGAGATAATGTTTTCTTAATTGATTTATTTTAAATGTGTTATATTGTTTTCATAATGTGAACATACCGAGATGCGGTGAATATATAATTTTCCTTACTTCATTAATTAATGTTATATTAGGATCATTCGTTCATTTATTAATTTATAATTGTTGAAGTAAATTTAATCTGAGACCCTTTCTTTCTATATGTAAAGGTTTAGGCATGTTGTTGTCAAGCGCGACGTGATTATTTACCAAGAGATGTTCTGCGAATTTTGAAGAAATGCTTTCGTTTTTATAACATCGTATATATTCTTTGAATCTAGTTGAGAAAGCCCTTCCCGTCTGCCCGATATAGGTAGCGTTCCAGTCGGCGTGGTCACATTTTAATTCGTATATGCTACTATTATTATGTTTTTTTGTATTTTTTCGGCATTCACTATATAGCAATTTCTAGACATTTTGTTTGGAAGTTTTGTTTACTATGTAATTTTGCTATTTTTGATTAATTAAATTCGCTATCGGTTTCGACACAACTGTGTCATGACACATTTGTGTCGAAACCAGTAGCAAATTTAATAAATCAAAAATAGCAAAAGTACATAGTAAATAAAACTTCAAAACAAAATTACTATTATTATGTTTAGGATTTTAACTGTTTGAGTTTTTTAGCCTAGTTCCTATATTATTATTAGTAGGTCCCTGCAACTCCCTTAAAAAAATTGAATGGATGAAGAAAATTGTTTTTCTCGTCTGGTTTCGGGCGTCTTAATACCTTCCACAAGTCATGTTCCGGATATGCAACGGAGTTCCCGAGACTCCACCGGATAAACTGTGTATGTTTTAATCCACCGAAATAATTAAGGTTAAAAAATATTTACCTTTGAATCATAAAAGCATTTCTTTAATTAGAATAAATATACATGACGTATTACTTGCATATAAATATTATCATTACATCATAATACTCATATAAAGATAATGCAACATATGACTTTTGAGTGCGTGACATAAAACGTTACGACTATTGTCTGCAATTTTGTTTTACGCCAAGTACATATTGTTAACATCTTCAGATGAGTGGAGAAATAAACTCAAATAATATTAATCACATTATAAGTAGTCTATCGTACTGTTTTACTAAGGTGTATGATAATACAAGGTTTCCATAATTTTATGATGCTTTGTGTACCTGGCGGAACGACGCACAGTGTTTCGTTTCTTACATGTTAGACGCTAAAAACACATTAATTAAGTACTTGTAACCCACCCGCGGAGTATATTTAAGCGTGGTTTGATGAACATTATTTGTGTTACCCATATATATATTTTTAATTATTATTTTTTTAACTCATAGATGTAAATTACATTCACACAATTTTTTTCGCATAATAATTAATTTGCGGGCATTATGGTCGTGTACAGATTTATCAGAATATTTTTTCTTTTTAACTGGTTTTCACCATTTCGCTTTTCAAGTTTAAATTAACTTAAAATATTTTTTATATATTCCCAGGAAACTTTCCCACCCAAACAATTCTACCCTGCAAATTTCATGCCCGCTGCCTGTAAAATCACAAAATAAGAGTGATGCAAGGCTGTCTGGGAAAATGACGATAGTGATTAAAAATGAGTATTAGTTACCAAATAAAATAAAAATAACTTCCAATATCATTACATTTTCGGTAATAAATTCTCGAGAATCAAAGGAATATAATATTATTAGTTCAGATAAAAATACCAAAATAATGTGTTGTTTTTAATAAACATCTTCCACGATTTAGGGTTAAGTATTAAAACATATATATCGTATCTTTCAAAGAAGCAAATGTTTTTTTTGAGAACCGTAAACATCCAAACAAAACAGCCTGAATCGGCGTGCAAAAATGAGAGAATAAATGGAAATGGGGTTTAAATAATAAATTTAACTTACTATCAGAAACTCCCATTAGTCATACCTTTTAAGTAGGCATTTGTCACGCTGAATATCTGCTAATACCTCCACCACGTTATAGTTCAAGAATTCAAATCATTTTTAGCATCTAGTTAGTACGTATGAACCACTGTGCGACTCTTCGATATCGTAAGAGTCTTCCGACTATCGATCATTCTAGCGGAGCTCGCAGTATTATAAATTGAATTGAATTGTTGAACGAATCCATATGCTAGTTGCAGGAGGAAGTAGTGCCAACTTTACTATTCCGAGAGAACCATTGAACTATTCATATGCAATTCAACTTAGTTTGGTTTTAGATATTTCCAGAGAATTATATATGACTTATGGGGCCACCTTAATTTGCCGCGATGCCCTAGTGCACCGGGTGGATTGACGTTCCGGGAGGGTGGTACTACACCATTTCTCGGAAATGTTCTGGTGGGTTTTGCAGATTCATACAATCAGATTTACATTTAAAATCATGTATTAAAAAGAATATACCTTTTATTTTGCCTGTTCAATATATTAATAAGCAACACTTGTTTGTTCGTTTAATATGCCAAAAAGAAACATTATTTTGTTCATTCTATATGTCAAGAAGAAACACTATATTGAAAAAAAAATTATGTTGAAAGTCAGACGAAGCCGGGGACCGGTATAAAAAATTAAACAATTGAGAAACCCTTTGTTCTAGAAACACAAGAGCAAGCCAAAATGACATTAAGAATATTTCTAAATTTAAAACTGCCTTTCCACAAAGGAATTATAAATATTTCTTAACTGAGCTATATAATTCATTTTCACGGGCCATAAAAAAAAACAGAAAAGTCAAATGATTTAAGAGATCAAAACAAAACCTGGCACAAAGAAATCAAAGAAGATGAGTTATCCAGCATTTTGAAAAGAACCTCGTAGGAGCTTAAAAACAAACAGTTTTAATTAAAACCTACTCCGCCTAAGAAAAATATCATATGTTTCTTTATAGCTTTGTAAAATTTTAAAAACTAAACTAAAAAAAATGTGTATTTAAATTAAATAAAAAAAAAAGAAAATCACATAAAAAAATATTGAAATACTCCGACCATTAAATATGTACTTAGTGTATGTAGGTGAATATTAATATCTATTTTACGCCAAATTATAAACAAGTGGTCAACTATGGTACGAATTGTGGAAAAAGAGTATATTATATATCATGTACATGTAACGAAAAAATGCTTACGGAATATTTGTACACCACTGAAATGTGATTTGTCTTAAATTTATAAAAAAAAAAAAAAACATATCACACATTAAGAGGAACGGCTGCGCGGCCTGTTTCACACAAAACTTAATTTTAGTTTTGAAGCCAAAATACCCATCCAAACAGAATGATATATATTTTTCTTAAATTAAAGGTTTAGTAAATATCTAGTACGGATAAGAAGAATTTTTTTTTTTTAATTTTTTACATTGTGAAATATAGGCCATTAAAGGAATTGATTTTTCGCGATTTTAGAGGCACCTTTAACAATTATTTGGGGGCTAACGGTGATTTAAAAAAAAATTTACCCCATCTGCTTTGAAAATATAATGAAGTATAAAATTTAAAAAAAAATTAAATAACCCCTATGGTGGGCTTTAAATTAAATTTAAAACGACCAATTTACTTTAGAACGCCAATTTGCCGTACATAATTATAATATCGACCCAAAAAAACCTTTATTTTATTAATGTTTTGTTTTTGTATTTTTATTTACATAATCATATTTACATAGCAAATAAACATATATTGTTTAAATACAATAAACCCGCAAATAATTTTCTAAGTTACCTCTAAAATTATGAAAATTGTTTTTTTTTTCATGGCATATAACTTCATCATTAAAAAAAAAATGCTTATACGTACTAGGTATTTATTTAACCTTTAATTAATAAAAAAAATAAACCATTCAGTTCAGATTGGTATTTTGGCGTCAAATTCAAAATTAAGTTATGTATGAAACAGGCACCGCAGCCGACGTGACCTTTGAAACGTGCTTGAAAAATAACTCGTTTAACAAACAATATTATTGTCAAATGTGTACCAAAATACTAAATTAGGCAGGTATTCCGTCAAATTTTTTTTAAATAATCAGATCTCATAGCTAACATACTCGTATTTGTAAATAAAAATAATAATACCTACCTGAAGATTTGCGTTTCGGAATATTGCTATAACCGGAAAACATGTCATGGAAAACCACTGTTAATCAGTAAATTTATAGCTAATAATATAATATATTATATGATGTAGGTTGTGTACATTTTGGCATTTTGGGTTCAGTCAATCCCTAGACGACAGGAACAGAACAAGGTGGAACAAACTTATGGTAACCACGAGTTTTGAACAATGTTTCATTTATCAATAAAGCACAGTAAAAGCGTGTGATTCATAACTTCGAAGCAATCAACTAAAAAAAATTTTTTTTTCATGATAAATCCTTAACTTCTAAAAAATATCTTATAATTAATTGCTGTTTACCATCAGAAACCATTTTACTTGTTCAATTCCCTTTCGCTTTGTTTCCCCCTAACATTGCTTATATTCATAGTTAGGTTTCTTCTCATTATATTATTTTCCACTCTTAATACCAATATCATGTTTTTCTAGGCAAAAGTTTTTAGTTCTAATTTTGTCCCGGCGAACGAAAGATGTTTACGAAACCAGTTAAATTACTTGAGTGGTTAAACATTGTTATTTCTGCTGCTAAATGCTATAGGTATCTACTCGAATAGGTAGTCAAAAAACTAAAAGACTGCTGACATTCACATTAATTACCTATGGCATTATGAATATAACATCGGCGTTGGAGTCTAGAATTTTTTTTATTGGGTTTGTGTCAGATTTTGGATAGTTCTTACTTTTGAAGTATAAAATCATAAAATCAAAAATAACTACGATTATTTTGGAATGAGGTCACAAAATTAGACGTAAAAACAAGATCAATTACTATCCACGATATAGAAAGACTACTGAAGCGGTGAAAACCGCTGAAATGGCTTGCGAATCCAACCACCGTCGATCATTTGCTTTTCGGCTGATGACGTAGACGTTACCATCTCAACAAAGGGCAGGAAAGCAGCTGGATGTGACGGGGTTGATTGGGGTAACTTTCTTACATGCCGAGCACATGGGTGACTCGACGAGTGACTGCTTCACGCATTCCGTAACGGAACTGACAAGAGCCAAGAGCCCAGGACTAGCTGAGGAAAACTTGGTGTTCAGCTATGACGCGTTGCGTATAATTTTATTGCGACTGCGTAATGCAGTTATTCACAACCTTTATGGCAGGAGGGCCAAATTGTCAGTTTTAAATTAGTTCGAGTCGAGTGCCTACATTTCGACTTTGCGTTCGATGGCGCCACTAGTGTTGTTTTTCGGTATGTGAATACTTTTCTATTTCCTGTAAAACAGTAATTATTTAATAAGTTAATCAATAATCGTCAAAAAAGCGTCGCAGATGTCAATTTTTCATTTTCAGCGTTAAACTAATAAATGCTGTTGAATTTTATCGCTCTGAAATATTAAGAAACATTTTTAAAGAAGTACTTGTTTCTTTGGGTGGCTTATTCAAAATGTTAAAGATAGACAAAAAAATAAAACCGTTACGTATTCGCACCTGAAAAAACGAACGATTGTTAAAAATAATTATATTTGAAATATCGAAATCCACTACTATTACATATGTATTTTCGGAAACAATATTTCGTCGCGTACCCATTCAAAATATTAGTCATTGCCGGGACAAAGAAGGCGTCGCATGAGTAAATTTTCCTATGCCTGAGGTCAAACTAATAAACTTTTTTAATTATTATTAAAATACCGCAAACTTTTTGACATTTTAATTCCCCAAGTGGGACCTTACGAAACGCGCTCGCTGGCCGCCAGTTGTGCATCACTGGCATAATGTAAGAAGAATGAAAGTTAATTAGTAAAATATGTCATCATTGTTTTGACAGCTTTAAAAAACGTTCATGATTTGTTCATTGAATTTGGTTAAATCTTACTAAAATATGATAGTGCTGATAACATATACAAAGATCGTGTTCCCATTATATAAAACAATTAGACATTATATAGGTAATACAAACTTATACAATTTATTTTTAAAGCAATACACGAAAAGTTACGAATTACCTGTTAATATTTGAAAATCTCATATCACCATCACACTAAGCGGACGACTTTGGCAGTCGAGGAATTCTACTCAAGACGTCTGGGTGGAAGCCTGATGCGATGCTCAGTCACTGACAGGTCACTTTTATACAGATTTTTTTTGGATAACCTTGAATCCACGGAATTTAAAGAATTTTAAAGCCAGTCTGCCGCCTCTTACCAGACCTGACGGTTCACTAGCAAACACTGCTACCGAAAAGGCCAACCTTTTAGGGAAAATGTTTGCAGAAAACTCGGCCCTCGACGACCGGGGTGCCATCCCGCCGTCGGTTCCTCACTGCGGCTTCTATATGAAAAAGCTGAGGATACGGCATCGGGATGTACTCCTTGTCTTACGGGGGCTCGATGTTAATAAGGCTAGTGGGCCTGACGGAATACCTGCCCTGGTATTGCAGAGGTGTGCTGCAGAAATCGCTCCAGTTTTAACAAAGCTCTTAAAAATGTCCCTGAAATGTGGCTCTGTGCCCTCTGGTTGGAAAAAAGCGGTCATTCATCCTATACCTAAGAAAGGTGACCGCTCCAACCCGGCCAACTACCGCCCCATAGCGATCACATCAGTTCTGTCCAAGGTGATGGAACGTGTGATCAACGACAAACTGCTTACATACCTCGAGAAGAACAAAATCATTAACGACCGCCAGTACGGATTCCGGCGAAACCGCTCGTGCGGTGATCTTCTCGCGTATGTGACGCATGTTTGGGGACGGTGCCTGGAACGTTATGGTGAGATTCAAACGGTCTCACTGGACATTTCTAAGGCCTTTGACCGGGTTTGGCACCGAGGACTTGTCAACAAACTGCCTTCTTACGGACTTCCTGTTTCCTTGTGTACGTGGATTGCCGACTTTTTGAGGGAGAGATCGATTCAGACGGTTGCTGATGGTTTCATCTCTTCCTCGCATTCAATAAATGCTGGCGTCCCACAAGGATCGGTTCTATCTCCGACATTGTTTTTGTTGCACATCAATGACCTCTTGACATGTGCACCAATCCATTGTTACGCGGATGACATTACAGTCCATGATTGCTTTTTGTTTGACAAGCCCCCAAAGGGCACACAAACTCCAACGGCTCGGAGGGCTTTGAAACAGAGAATGACGGTTACCTTGAGAGGGTCTCCTCTTGGGGTAAGAATAACCTCGTCGAATTTAATGTTTCAAAGACCCAATCATGTCTGATTACGTCTAAAAGGGATCGAAATGACAATCTAGTCTCCTTTAATGGAAGAAATCTTCCCAACAAGCCCTCCATTGATATGCTTGGTGTAACCTTAAGTGACCAGCTCAGGTATGGGGCTCCATCGAAACCTGAGTAAAGTTAGCCTCTCAGAAGCTGGGCGTATTGTACAGAGCCCGCAGATACTTTAATAGTACACAACTGCTGACCCTGTACAAATCGCAAGTGCGCCCCATTGTAGAATTTGGCAGCCACCTCTGGTCGGGAGTCCCAAAAATCTGAAAAAAAACCTTGACTCTGTGCAGAAACGGGCGGTCCGTTTGATAGATTCGCCTATCTTAACAAATGGGTTGCAATCTTTGGAGCACAGACGTCGGGTGGGAATGCTGTCCTTGTTCTACCGGTATTTTAATGGAAGATGCTCCGAGGAACTAGCGTCATTGATCCCTTCGGCACCGGTGCAGAGTCGGGAAACACGCCAAACGCGCGCCCAACATTTGCACACGGTTGACATTTGTCACATGAGAACGGGTCGCTTCTACGACTCGTTCTTGTGTTCAACAGCTCGGCTGTGGAATGATCTGCCGGCCTCTGTGTTTCCTCCATCCTATAACATGGGGCCCTTCAAGACCCAAGTTCACTCCTTCCTATCCTCTAAAAGATCCTCCACACAGCATCCCCAAAGATGATATAGGCCTTGAGGGAAATTATTTCCTCCTTGGTCTCCTGTGTGGAGTTACTGTAAAAAAAAAAAAAAAAAGCCAATTTCTTCAATCTTTAATTTCATCCAGGTGCATATAGATCACGTTTTTAACAGAGATTTAAAAATAAATATTAATGCAAATACATATGCCAGAGTTTATTTAAATTATATTTACGACGGAAATATTGAACGACAGGCCGTCATTTGCATGCGTATGTCGATATGTTGTTTGCGATAGCCGGGATAGTACCTAGACAGAAAACATATCAACGTATAAAATCGCCGTGGGTGACGATCAAAATGTGTGATAGGAAAAATGATGTTTAGGTATATAAAGCATTATTTAAAAATAAATTATGATTTTCATCGTTTGACAAAAAAAATATTCCGAGAAATGTCCCTTATACCCTACACCTTGCATGTTTCGTGATTTGGAATTTTAAGAAAACTGAAACAATATGTATGATTAACCAATCGATGAGATCGAACCCTTCTATGAAAATGTTTAAATAAGGTGTTCCAGATTTAGTAGTCTGTGTTACTAAACTTCATAAATATACCACAAGAAAAATATTATTAACTTGTCACTTTTTTAACAATTGCTCCAGCACTGATAAAGAGACGTGTGCTTATACCTTTTCAACGAATTTTCAGAATAAAAATATTGGGGTGCAATTTTCACATCCGAAAATATTTTCTTGATAATGTAAATAATATCTTTTAATATTAAATGTTAAAACACAATTTTTAAAACACCACTTTTATTGAATTAATAACGATCGCCAACTCGGCCACTCGGGTATATATCAACTTAATTGTAAAGATTGTCAGGCTTTTTATATCGGTAAAACGGCCCGGAACGTCAACGTAAGAGTAAAAGAACACCTACGATGTCTAAATAATAATGCTTTTTCAGAATTCGCGAATCACTTAATAGAATCAAATCACTCATTCGATAAAAACTCGGGAACTAAAATATTACATAAAAATGGAATTGGAATAAGATTAAACAATTTAGAAGCCCTCGAGATCAAAAAAGCCGTTAATAATAATTTAAACATTATTAATAACCAAATTAATTTAACCAATAGTCCCATACTTAAATTATTCCGTTAATCTTAGTTGTTCCTTTCTCCCCCCCTCCACTTATCCATCCTAAATAATGTGTCCCCTCCTATTCTATTTGTGTCTCTTTCTTTCATTTTGTATCTCTTTCACTCATTGTTTTATGTATATATATATATGTGCCTGTATCTAATTATCTTTAGTTAATAATAAGCCCTGACGAAGCTACGGTGAAGCGAAACCTGGTTGGCGATCGTTATTAATTCAATAAAAGTGGTGTTTTACAAATTGTGTTTTTACATTTAATATATAATTGCACACCCCAAAGTGTTTGCTTCCTTCGAAAAAAAAAAAATATTTTTTTTTTTTTAAGATGAGAGAGTGCATATCAGAATTATTCATATAAAATTTAAAAACATACGTTTATTTCTATCTGCATTAAAAAAAGTGGTTACACTTAATTTAATTTTATCACGTATTTCGATTTCTGTAAATTTCATTTGATTACCAACAATTGTTTAGCATGATTAATCACTTCAAAATTCGATTAGACTAGCAACAGAAAAAACATGTAACAAACCTCTAGGTCTGAGTATCAAGAATGGGTAGATTGCTAATTCTGCTTACTTTGTCTAGGTAATCCGGAGAAAAACAAATTGAGTTACGAATTACATCCATTCATTAGTTAAACGTACGTGACTGAAATATTTGTGTGTCTGTGTTCCGCTTGTTGTTTGTATTTGTAGCAAAGTGTTAAATTATAATATTTTGAATATATTCCACTTTGAAAGGGTATAAAATGACGTCTAATGATATTATTTATATTGATCGAAGAAAGCAATTACTCTGTAACTTGAAATTATAATTTAAATGTAAAAACATTGTTTTTCTTTTGGTTTAAGAAGAAAGTATTAACAAATTAAAGACAATAAAAGGGCGTTAGTCGCATCTGGGAATCATACCCGGTCTTACCGGGACTTTATAATTTGGGATTTTGACTTCGCGATTGGGACTTTGAAATTTGGTGATTTGATATTTGTTAATATTATCTTCTTCAATGATTAAAAATAAAATTAAAGATTAAATTTAAAAAAAAATAATAATTAAAACTTCAATAAGTTATTTCAGTAAATTGAATAAAAAAAAATAATAATAATAAAATCAAATGAGTTTTTTGACAGTTATTCAAAAGACCAAAAAATATGTATATATAAAACCACTTTAAATAGGGGTAAATCGAATAAATTCTTAAAAAGGGTACAACATTATTTCTTTTAAGTGATAAAATGGACAAAATGAGATCGATGAAAATGAATTATAAAGAACACATTTCCTTATTATTTTGAGATTTTTTTCATCCACATTTTGTGTTGAAGGAACAAACATGTGTAAAACACCGCCATTTTGATGCTTTTCAGCGAAACCTGACAGTTACAATACATTTTCCAACTTTCCTAGATAAATTCAATAAACGATGTCAACCGATATATTCATAATAACCTGTTTTGTATTTAGTCTCATTCATCTATTCGTTCTATATTGGCAATCACTCGTTCGTAATAAGGAGAAGAAAAAAAATTTGCATTCTCGCAAGTTTTATTTATCACACAATCATGGTATAAAAATAGGAATCAAATTAAACTGGAGTTTTGCAAAAAAAACGTACCCGGAATAAATTCAAAGGGAACCTTTCATTTCGATTAATTTAGGTATTGTGACTTTTTACAAATGTGGTAATTTAATAATTCGTCCTGAAATAAGGTGAGATGTGGTCCTGTAAGTTTTCAAGTAAACTCATAAAGCTGCCTCAGAAATACTGTTGGACGAAACTAGGAAGAAAATTCATTTTTAAGGTGAGGAATAAAATAAATGACGATGTCAAAAGTCTACCTAGAATCAATTAATCACGACTGATTTGTTTGATACCTTATATTTTAGTCAAATGAAATTAAACCGATTCCGAGAAAAATAATTATTATGAGAGCAAGCTTTTTTAATCCGAGAACTCAATTGTGACTAATTGACTCTGATTTTTAAGGAATCCATATAATATCTGTTTTCTGAGAAAATGTGAAAACAATTTTCAATTCAGTATCCAAGATCTTCATCCACGAAAAAAACATATCTAGAAATTGCCCATTAACAATTTTTAGAATTTTTAAATGTTTTTTTTCCTTTTATCTAAAAGTGAACATATATAAAAAGGTGTGAAGCTCATGATTTTTTGTACTTGTATGTTATTCTCCCCGCCAAACAAATGGGGCAGAGTTCCGTCTTTGCTGCTTGTTAACAACTATTATTAAAAATGAGCTAGCAAAATTATTTCGGTGATATTATTGACCTGTCTTGGATTTTTCGGTAGAGAACGAAACATCCACTGACTAATTTTTCATTACAAAAAATATTTTAAATTGCATCTGAAAGAAAATTCTTCGACATTTTTTTGCATCGAACAAGTTGTTTAATTTGACGATAATTTTTTTAATAAAATTATTTTATCACCATAAACACACACCTTTTAAAAATATTAAACGTTTTATACATTAAACTTTTTAACTAGGGCTAAGCTTGTCCAAAGACGCTGTTTGAACAAAATGGTTGTATATCTTAGTTCATTTTTCATTCCAAAAGAAAAATACCATTTACTGCATTATTTCCTTTCCTTCAAATTGTTCCTAAAAGCAAGAGTATAACGCAATTCCAAAAAACTTGGAAACAATGAATTCTCTTAAATTCGGGTGAAAGCTTACAACTAAAAGGCACATTTTGATTTAGTTGTTTCAAAGGAAATAAACATTTCATTCCAAAGTTGGTAAGTATCGTTAGTTCATTATTTCAAATATGCCAATAAAGAGAGCGTTCAAAAATCTGTGACTTAATTTTTAAACCATCGTTTATATTTCCGCAAATCACAAAACATTTTTGCAATATTTTGAGTTGGATGCTCCGTCGAGCTCAGTGTACGAGTATTGTAGGTAATATTTTCGACTGCCAAATAATACTCTTAAAATATGACACGGTTAATTAATTTCAAATGTCCTATCTCAGCAGGACTAATCACTTCCTTCCGGGCGCCATGAGCAATACCAGGAATAGGGATGCACGCCGTACACATTCTCCACAATTATTGAGGCAAAATATCTATTAAACTTTAACCCCGTTAACTCCAGAACTAATTTGGGGATAGTGACCCGCTAATATGCAAAGTTCGAACGGGCAAAGTAGTATTTTACTAAATGTATTCTAGAACAAAGTTAACTGAAGTGTGGAGAGAGAAATGATCACTTTCCGGTAAAATAAGTGCTTGCCACTTTTCAATATAACGACCAAACTTGTTCAAATCGTATTAGGGTCATTTTAGCACCACCATGATCTGTTCGATGGGTTTAATTTTAACTGCGACTATTATAATATATAATTTTCTATTATTACAAGTGCTGTTAACTTAATTACCGTATCAATTATTCAACTTTTTTTTTGTTGTTGTCTCCTAGTACAAGTTGAAAATGACCATCCTGAAGGTACCATTGTATTTTTACCTAGATAAAGGAGGTTTAATTCAACAGCCATGAAAAATGATTACTTAGAATTTCAAATTTTCATTTTATTAAATGTTGGGTAAAAGGTTATTTTTTCATTTCTGATAATTTGGCCAAGGTGCAAAGTTTTCTGTTTATTGTGCAAATAAGTTTCCTTTTAAGCTTTAGGTAACTTTTAGCATTTGTCGAACGGTTTTCATTTCAAAAGTCTCCGATTTTGATATCGGTTCATATGTCAGCATCCAAGCTACCTTATTGTATAAACACATAGAGTGGACATGGCACATATCCATCTGATGACGAATACATATTTTTATGATATTTTTAAATTTACTTACAACTTGGAGTTTCTTCCAGGTTTGGAGTAAACCTATAACGTTATGATGTGTTTCTCCTACTCAGTAATTTTCCTCTTATTTTGAATGATAAATGTGCAAATTTCTTAAAGAAGAACCAACATTCCGCTCAACATTCGTGGTTGGAAAGGGGCGGTGGGGAGGGGGGGGGGGGGTATTCCTTGTTTTTAAGGTCACATTTACAAAATTTTATCAAGCTCGGAATAAAACTGTAGATTTCCATGAAAAAAACCCACAAGCACTCTTATTTTTGTATAAAGATAGACATATTATAATATTGGTTTTTATCAGCGCATTCTTTTAAACTAACCGAGGTTTAGGCCTCTCAGCACTTAAAGGATATTTTTTCTTTCAAACACTGATTTGATATTTCTTTATATCCGTAGTACAATGATAAAAACAAATACCAACTAAACGTTGAATTATGGGTACAACAAATTTCACTTGTAACCCGCTATCGAAAGAATAAGCCGTCGACATGCTATAATAAAGAAAAAAAATATTGTTTCGGGATTTCTTAACGTAACTTCAAACATAAAAAAAAAAATGTTCCTCAAGTGGGGAAATTCACAAATTATTCACAGAGCTACACTTCCTCCGAACTTGACCGTTGCTACGGAAATCGTGCACTCTTACTTTACAACAATGCTGGAATACTAGGCCGGCCTAACAAAGCCCATATGCGTGCAGGTTAACTGCGATTTAAACTTTATAAACGACGTTCTCAAAGTTTCCACAAATTCGCCAATAAACATTCAATTTTTAATCAAATAAAATTATATAAACTGGAAATTTCCATATACGTATTATAACAAATGCGGCAAGTATCAAATGCATAAATTAGAACGTAAAAAATGCATTTTTCTAGATGGTTTTGTACATTTTTTTTTTAAATTTGCAGTCTCACGAAGTTTGTAACAAATTTGTTTGTATTAATTTCATTTAGCATTTAGGTGAAAACGTAGGTATAAATATGTCGCAAAATATCTGAAAATATGCTAAGTATGTAGTTCTAATTTAAAAAGGTCTATTGTAGGTTAGGCAAAGAGATTTAACTCCGGAAGAAATATTTAATCGCATATGATGATGCATATATCTGACGGCCTCCATGGTCGAGGGGTAAGGCTCTCGACTACTAATCCGAAGGTCGCGGGTTCAAATCCCGGCGTGCGCAAGTAATTTTTATTTAATTAATTTGTGTTGTTTCACAATTAATTCATTTAAAAATAATATATAGTATATTTGCGCACGTTCCTGAGTGGAAGATACTCCCAGTATCGCCCTGGTGTAAGACCACCTTTCAGAATTCAAACGTTGCTTGAAATGGCTTTTAGCCGTGTTTGGTGACCAGATCTGAATAGCCAGGTATTCCCAACCTTCCTCTTCCCCTTCTCCTTCCCCTCCCCAATACCTTCAGCCTCACAACATTCCCCAATTGGTAATGTCATAGTCTCACTGGCTCCAGACGGTTGGGAGCAGTTGGGACTCTTGTGAGGTGTTCATATAAAAAAAAAAAAAAAAAAAATGTACGCATGTTATCAGTATTCAAAGTAATTATAGGAATAGATGTAAAAGGTGACTCGTACTAAATTTTCTTTCACATTATATAAAATAAAGAATGCATATAGAGAAGGAATAAAGATATAAACGATAAAAAAGCACGTGTTTTATAAAACTGTCATGTTTTGAAATAAACGTATTGATAAATTAAGTTTGTCTCTCCTGTACAATAGGGAAATTGTGACATATAGCTCTTCACGTAAATGCCATAGAATTATGAAAAGGCACATATCATATCTGTGAAAATAAATCAATTATATTTATAAAATCATCGACCATGTTTTACAAGCTAAAAAAAGATGCATCAAAACCAAAAGTTATAATTAAAAGTGTCGTGGTGTATTACAGCAAAAATTCCGACACGTACACTGTAGCATTTGTGTCTATAAGTTATAATGGGTCTAAGTTATTTCTCATGTGTCTACATACGTAATAAACCTACCCCGTTGAAAAGAAAAAATAAATCCCACCCTAAGTGCGGATATTCACAAATTATTCACGCCTTGACTTCGGAAATCGTGCATTCTGGCTTCACAACAAAGCTTGAATATAAGGCCCGGTTCAAAAATAATCCCGCATGCGTGCAAGCTCTCCGCGATACCAACCGCAGAAACCACTTGTATAAAAGTTTCCCAGTATTTTCTCGTAAACTTGTGAATTCGCTGCTTGGTACGACCTCGTAGACACGCTGTTACTGCGGGAAGTTCATTGTTTTCCCAATGAGAGTGGGTCGCTGGATTTATATGACTGTGTTGTTTAAACGCAAACGACAATTTGTTGGACCAACTTCGAAATTTAATGTAATGGAAACCAACATACAACTTCTTAACTCTGTATTGTGTTAGGAAATGGTCTTTTCTTATTATTAGTTATGGGGTGTTTTGCGGTTAGTTTGCGTTATTATTTGAATCAATGTAAACTAGCCAAATAAACATCTTTCTTGTAGAAGGGAATCATTGGAATAATTGCTTATCATTATCACGTTAATAATGGTACATCTTTCTTTAATTTGAGAGTGAGTTCCGAGATAGGCGCCAAAGAGGTTTCGGGAGTTTGAAATAAGATTCTTTTGAAGGATGTTAGGAATATAATAATTGTAAGTAATGGTTCATTGTTGAATTATATATATTGTGACATAAATTATAAAACCCATTTTAGGAAGGAGTTATTTCAGCATTTCATTAACGTCGGCCGCCATGGTCGAGGGGTAAGGCTCTCGACTACGAATACGAAGGTCGCGGGTTCTAATCCCGGCGTGCGCAAGTAAATTTTATTTAATTAATTTGTGTTGTTTCACAATTAATTCATTTAAAAATAATATATAGTATAATTGCAAACGTTCCAGAGTGGATGATACTCTCAGTATCGCCCTGCTGAAAGACCACCTTTCAGAATTGAAACGTTGCTTGAAATGGCTTTTAGCCGTGTTTGGTGACCAGATCTGAATAACCAGGTATTTCCCACCTTCCTCTTCCCTTTCTCCCCCCTCCCCAATACCTTCAGCCACACAACATTCCCCAAATTAGGGATGCCATAGTCTCACTGGCTTCAATCGGCTGGGAGCAGTTGGGACTCTTGTGGGGTATTCATATAAAAAAAAAGTCGTAGTAAATCTGAAAAATACAAAAACATGAAACTCCAACAAAATTATAATTTTTTTTAATGTTTGTACCAAATCTTCAAACATTTGTAATTTTTACTTTACGTAATATGTCAAACGCGATATTTTATTTAACCATGAGTATTTTTTTTAAATTGCTAAAATAGTAAAAGCTTAGATAGGTCGTGTACAAAAAATGTTTTACATCTGGAGGTAATCTCGGTACATATTATTAATATTAGTACTAGTGTAGAAAAACTCGCTTTGCTTTGTGTTGCAGAAATAGCGAAGTTGACCGCACCGGTCTTGTGGCGCAACGGATAACGCGTCTGACTACGGATCAGAAGATTCCAGGTTCGAATCCTGGCAAGATCGAAATTTTTTTCGATTTTTCCCTTTTAAACAGTTTTTAAATTTATTTTTTGAAGTTATTATTTTTTTAAGTTAAAATCTAATCAACGTTAAATAATCAATAAATATCCAAATATTAAAAAAAAATAATTTAAATGATTGACGAGCAGTTTTAAATATTCAGTCTTTTATGCTCTAGGTACATTTTATTAAAGTTACAAATATTATTATTTTTTTTAAATTCCCTCAAAAGTTTAATTTTATAGATAACTAGCTGATGTGTACCCGACCTTGATCGCGATTTTTTTTTGGAATAAAGTTTTGAAGTTGTGAATTCTTGCTTATCATTAGGGTGTGATAATTGATTTGTCTGCGAAAGTAACTATCTCCAAATAAAGAAACATTCTTTTGAATATTTTATTTTTTTCCAAACGTTTATTTTTTCAAAGCATATCTAAATCATAAAGTTCTTAAGTAGGTACCTACTCGTGTTTTCCATTATGAAAACATTCTACTCAAAAAAACCTTCTTCTTTTGAATATGCAATCTGTGGCTAACCAGAGTGTTATATCTATGGGCTGACCTAAATAAAACATGTCGGGTTCAATGTTTTTCATACTAATTTTAAAACGTTATTGCAACAGTTTTACATATTGGATTTCATTCAAACTACTTTCTAAACCTTCCCAGCAATAATAAAAATAAACTGTGCTATTTGCAGCGAAACCGCTAGAGTAATTTTCGAGAACATCGAGGCAAACAAACAATCTTACATTGATTTTTATATATATATATGAAAAAATAGACCCTCATTTAAAATAAAATGTTTTACGCGCAGTTTTAAATATTCGTTTTTTTGTTCTAGGTTCATTTTGTCTAATTTACTTTCATGAATATTTTTTTAGCTGGAAAAAATATCCATGAAAAACGAAATTACGTTTTTTAAGTGAATACCCACCGCACAAGAGTCACAACTGACGTTAATGGGACTATGACATCCCCAATTAGGGTATGTTGTGAGGCTGAATAGTAATAATGATAATAACTGGATTACTTCTATAGCGCCGTTTTCGTGAGAAGATCACCTCAAGTGCGCTTTAAAAATAGTTTTTGCAACCTAACGCTTAGACTTAGTACCTTACAGCAAAAAATTATTACTAATTGCTTACAAGTTAGATTTATAACTATTGACTTACAACTAAGACTAATAGCTAGCAACTAACTACTGAGACTTATAACTATTGACTTATATCCAGTGAGTTACGACTAAAACTTATAACTAGTGACTTACAACTAAGACTAATAGCTAGCAACTAACTACTTAGACTTATAACTATTGACTTACATCTAGTGAGTTACGACTAAAACTTATAACTAATTACTTACAATTTAGACTTAAGTATAACTAATGAGTTAAAATTAATACATATTTATGACCAAGTGCATATTTTATACACAATACTGCAAAATGACTAAAAACTATTTTCTGTTAACATACGTATTTACAATATTACAAAATACCTATATGATTATTGCCTGTCTTGTCAGTGGTAAAGCATACAAAAGTATAAGTAAAGTAAATAGATATGTCAGTAAATCCCTCGGACTGAGTAGTCGAAAACACCACTAAACCAATGCGGTCGTTGTTCTGGATACGATAATTTAAAAAAGTGAGTCTTTAGTTTTGCTCTGAATTCAGTAGAGCTGTCGATCTTTCACAGACGTGAAGGGAGTTTGTTCCAAGCTGTTGGGCCCGCTACTGCAAAAGCTCTGGTAAGGAGGGGAAGGAGATTGGAATGGAAGGTGACTGGATATTCATATCTGGTCACCAAGCATGGCTAATACCATTTCAAGGAATGTTTCGATTCTGAATGGTGTATATGAGTATGTTTGAGATAATAATATATTCAAGAATTGGATATTTTTAAAGCAGGTACCTAGTTTTTATTTTTATTTTTTATTTTATTGTATAATATTAATTATATACAGTGGGAACTTATACCCGCTAAGCCACTGCAAGTAGCTTGTTAGCAGGAGTTTATTTCAACAATATAATATAATACAACAATAAATTACAATCATCATACAAATGTAGGGCAAAATTATTATATTTAGGCGCATGCATCTTGTGCTGTACATAAGTTGAAAAAAAAAATGAAAGAGAAAAAATAATAGTAAAAGCATTACAGTTTTGTTATTGAGATACTAGAGTCCAATTTTATAACACCGATTTAAATAATATTATAAAAATGTCAATATCATAAAAATATCAAAATTATAAAAGTACCAATATTATAAAAGTATCAATATTATAAAAATATCAATATTATAAAAACATCAATACTTTTAAAAATATCAACATTATAAAACATTAATATTACAAAAATATAACTATTACGTAAATATCAGAAATATCAAAGCATCTGTAAGTATTAAATGAATTAAGAAATAATTTTTTTTTTAAATATACATATATACATAAAACAGCAGTACAGGTTGGTTACAATGAGGATAGACTTAAATATAATAATAACACCGTAACAGTAAGTACACCAGATATCTAGGAGCTATACAACCAAGGAGACCGTCATATTTGTTACCATCAATACACAAGGTTACTTTCCAAAAGCCAACACTTTAACATCAGTGAGAATTTCATCATAGGACAATTGTTTTTAAATTCGTATCTAAGTAAATCTTGGTGTATGTAAACCTATTTAACTTTAACGAACCTCACTATTCTAAGATTAGCTGCTACATTTCACAGACAGTAACTAATCTCAAATTAATTTGGCATTGAATTTTCTCATTTTCCTTCCAATTATGTAGCGGTTCGGGTAAAAATGGACCAAGCAATTAGGTCACGGGCGTATGTCGTTCAGCTAAGAGGCGAGCATCTTTGAGTTAGGGGAACTAAGCCAATTACTTCTGGTGGCCCAGCCAAGGTTCAGCCGTGTGCTGCGGTCGGTAGGATTTATGGTGAAAGGGTGGAAACACCCAGATTGGGACATTCTCGGTATGAAACTAATCATTTGCTTTACTCACAAAAAAATAAAATCTTAACTTGAACTCCTTTGAAAACTACAGGTTTCAATCTATGCAAAAACAAAAAAAAAAAACACTTTTGAAATTCTTTTGCTGTTTAGCAGGAAGCATTATAACTAATTCTAACATTATAATAACATAAAAAAGCTGCCACAACCACTAACGTCAGAATTGCCCTAAGTACGATTTCGACGGCTGGAGGATAAGATAACGTGACACCCATTTTGTCACCGCCAAGTTCACAGCCGTCCACGTTTGTTTCGCATAATTTTGACTGCGGTAAGCAAATTATAAAACAATTTTAAAAATGTTCAAACTAAATACTCTAACAAGTTATGGGGTTTTTGTAAGCAAGGCGCACCTTTTTACTTATTTTCCGTTTTACTTAAGTTGGCAGCACGTATACCTCGCCCCTCGCCACCCTTATTTTGGTAATTTCCCCTTGCATGTTAGGGCACCTCTATGAAGGTATTATTTACTATGTGGTCACAACGCTACGGTAAAGTTGCCATAGAGCAAAATCTTGATTAAAGCCAAAAATGTTTCACCTGCTCGAACTGCATGTAACTCAATATAATAGGTACAACATATCCCTGACAGATATACGATAAGTATCATAAGATGGTAGATATAATATCAATATACTCGACTCATAAAACATGAAGGAATCGTAGAATTAATGCATTTAAATGAATCTGGCCAGCGAACCCTCCTATCATTTGTGAATACAAAATGCAAGTTGTGAATGCAAGTTGTAACATTATTAAAAAAAAATTGGTGAATGTCAAAAGTTTTAAATATTAAAGCGAGTTTTTTGCAAAAATTACTTGTACAACTTATGTACCTATTTACTAACGATTACTGAATTTATTTGAATAACTTATTGAAGCTTATAAAGCTCATTGTAATATTTAATATTGACAGCTCAATGGAACATGAAAGAGAAAAAGGTACAGAAAAAAAAAGATAATAGTCTCGGTAAGACTAAAGGATTTGGGTTCGAGTCCCAGTTGCGACCGTTATCTTTTTTATTTTATGTGTCATTTTCAGTTTCATGTATCGTTGAGATTTGTTAATATTATCTAGTTACGTTTACTTTTATACTCTTATTTCTTTTAATTCTGGCATTGGAATTCGTACCGAAATTTTCTGGATCATGATTGTGGTCACCGCGTTATTTATTTATTAATTTATCATCGCCCCGATGGGCTTTTACATATTTTAACATTTAAATGATTTTGTATACAGAAAGAAAAAAATAACATAATACATAGTTGGTATATAAATGTAACGTATTTATGATATGTATGTATGAATAATAATGCCTAATAATGTATAAGTGCAAGACATTGAGAAAGGTTTTTAATTTGTAGATAATAACTGACGGCCTACATGGTCGAGGGGTAAGGCTCTCGACTAAAATTCCGGCGTGCGCAAGTAAATTTTATTTAATTAATTTGTGCTGTTCCACAATTAATTAATTAAAAATAATATGTAGTATATTTGCGATCGTTCCAGAGTGGAAGATACTCTCAGTATCGCCCTGGTGAAAGACCACCTTTCAGAATTAAAACGTTGCTTGAAATGGCTTTTAGCCGTGTTTGGTGACCAGATCTGAATAACCAGGTATTTTC
The DNA here is from genome assembly GCA_022606495.2 of Halesus radiatus. Taxonomy (NCBI): domain Eukaryota; kingdom Metazoa; phylum Arthropoda; class Insecta; order Trichoptera; family Limnephilidae; genus Halesus; species Halesus radiatus. Next base: position 91,914 of record JAHDVE020003882.1, read on the forward strand.
CCACCTTCCTCTTCCTCTTCTCCTTCCCCTCCTCAATACCTTCAGCCACACAACATCCCCAATTGGGGATGCCATAGTCTCACTGGCTCCAGACGGTTGGGGGCAGTTGGGACTCTTGTGGGGTATTCATATAAAAATAAAAAAATAATACCTTTTTTTTTAATATTTAAAATTTTATGGATCACAAATAACTTGATGTGAGTCAGCTCGTAGATTTTTTGTTGACATTAATATTTATATGTCGGAATTAGATTGGGATTGGCATTTTAAATTGCAATTAATTCGTTGTATTCAATGTTTACATGTCTATGTTTGATGCCTTCACCTCTTTACTCCACCATCAATAACTAATTAGAACCACAGAGCTATTTGCTGGTAATCCAGATTTACTGACAACATTCTCACTCTCGAGGTTTACAATAAATTGTGTAAATGGGGATCTTAAATTCCTGCAGTGCCATGTTGTCAGGTGCCTTACATCGGTATGTTGCACAATACGCCAGTTCTACAAGCTATATAATATTTAAAAAAATCTTTGTTTACACTACTAGTTAATATATAAATACCAGCGTGTTTCGGAAGCGAAGCTTCCCTCATCAGGATACACAGTATAGGATATAATTACACAGTTATTGAAGAAAAAAAAGTAGGCTACTAACTCCAATCCACATTGCACAGACGTAGTAATTAATGCTAATTATGTTAAAATAATTGTGTACTTATTTCGGTAAAAATTACGGGAGATATTCAACATATTTTTTTTTAACATTAATTCCAC